>JAOXYA010010661.1:0-14023 GCA_028565675.1 Sorex palustris | reverse complement strand
CATTGGAGACTTTGTTGTTACTGTGTTTGGCATATTGAATACGTCACAGGGAGCTTGCCAGGCTCTGCCATGCGGGCAAGATCCTCTCGGTAGCTTGCCGGGCTCTCGGAGAGGGGCGGAGGAATCGAATTCGGGTCGACCATGTTGGCTGCGTGCAAGGCAAATGCCCTACCGCTGTGCTTTTATTTTTATAAAGTTGTTCACAATAATTTATTACATTCAATATTCAACACTAGTCCACTATTGCACCAATACAATTTCCACCATTATTTAGAATTTTCCCAACTACCATCCAAGCCTGCCCCAATCCGCTAAAAATGATCAAAAGAGTTTCTTTAGAAGAAAGTGTGTGGGGGGTATGGTGCTGCCAACAGGTCAACGTGTACCTGTGGAGTGAGTGCATCAGCAGCCTGATGTTGCATTCAGGCTTCCTGATACCCCAAAATTACCGCTGTGCCTTTGGCCAGACCCCTACAACTTGGAAACAAGTTTACCAAGAAATTAAATGGTCAAAAGTTAGGTATGTGGGAGTCACACCCACAAACCACCTCCGGCTCAACTAATCAAGCTCGTTGGATGAGCTACCTTCCCCACTTCCAAATACACATGGAAGAACTGGCAGTCACCCCCATGAACCAACTCCAGCACCAACCTGCAAGCTCTACTATTGGCCTTAACTCGAGACCCCTAAATAAATCTTGAAAGAGATCAAAAGCCGCAGTTAAGCTCAGACCCACACATGGCTAAACATTCTGGAGTAAATTGGAGGGGGCAGGTTGGCTCGTGCCCACCCAAGCGGTGTCCCCAGCAGCCACTTGCTTCCACAATCCAAAATTGCAACCATATCCCAAGCGTGACTCCACCATCTCAAGATGGACCTCACCAAGATATAATCTGCTGAAATTTTTGTAATGTGGATCTTAGTGCACCAACATCCCTGGCCTAGAGACACAGTAGCAAGTCCCAGAAGTCACCACAGTGATGGAAATCTCTCCCAGCCCCATACTGAGTCAATTTCACCGGGACACCCCAGATGGAACAGTTGTAGTCTCCCCACCTACTCCAGATGGAATCCTGGTGACCAAGAGCTTCCACAAGCAAGACCTAGGTATGCAGGTTTCAGGACTAGATCTCCAGGCTGCATGGTGGCAGAGGACCTGGGCTGTCCCTCCCCAGGTTCCCGCCTGCCCAGAAGACTGGCTGTTATGCCCACAATTAGCCTCCGGGCACCATTTTAGCACACCAACAGCCCTGGCTCAGAGACACAGCAGTAAATCCTGGAAGACACCACAGCACTGGAGATCTCTTTGGGCCCCATACTGAGCGAATATCACTGGAGCACCCAAGATGGAGCAGGTGCAGTCTCCCTGCCTACTCCACATGGAACCCCGGTGACCAAGAGCTTTCAAAGCAAGGCCCAGGTATGCGGGTTCAGGACTGATTCTCCAGGCCACATGGTGGCAGAGGACCTGGGCTGTCCCTCCCCAGGTCACCACCTGCCCAGAAGACTGGCTGTCATCCCCACAATTTGCCTCCGGATGCCATCTTAACACACCAACAGCCCTGGCCCAGAGGCTCCCAGTTGAATCCCAAAATGGATTAGTGCCATACAGAGATGTCTCTGGACCCCAACCAATTACAATCTAGAAATTTACATTTACAATCACACCCACGTGAGCTCTTGTGATATTCAAAATGAGCTATGTAAAATACATTATACAGTGTCTGCCCCTGGCAGGTAGGCTTGAATGGTGGTGGGAAAATTTGAGCAAAATCAGTGCCAAAAATTAGAGAGAGTATTGGGGAAATTGCCATAGAGACAGGGTGAGGACTGCAATGTGTGTGTGTGTGGGGGGGGTAGATACTTGGGACACTGGTGTTGGAAAATATCACTGGTGGAGGAATGGGTGTTTCATCATTGTAACTGAATTTGGCTGAATCTCAAACATGAAAGCTTTGTAACTCTATCTCACGGTGATACAATAAAATAAAAAAGTAATTTGGAGTTTATGCCCAATTCAATCAGCTTAATCAATTGTTGAACAAAGAGCAGTACTCCTACATTCACTTCACTTAACTTAGGAGTGTTCAAATATGGTAACACTCCTACATTATTTTAGAAAAAAAAAGAAAGTGTGTGAAGATTGTTGTATTTTCCCCTGGAGCCATTAAGCCCTTATATACGAGATGAGTAACATGTTACATGTTGAGCCTTGTGTGCTGATATTTTTTTCTTTTTGATCAAATTGGTTGCCTATTACTTTACATCCCATACAATGTGGTATGCTACTCCTGGTATATCAGTGATTTAGAGCATGAGACATCACACAGCCTCAAATGCAGCTGCACACTCCAGGAATTCAATTTTTTTTTTGTTTGAGATTTAAGTTTTAATATTTTTGTCAAAGGAAAATCTTTATTTTATTTTCATAATATTGCTCATTAATTGATTACATTCAATATTTCAGCAACAATTCCACCACCATTACACCTTCCTACCACCAGTTTTTCAAATTTTCCCACCACCTTTCAAGCCTGCCTGCCAGGGGCAGATGCTGGATAATTTATTTTCTATCGTCTATTATGAATTTTATGAGAGGTCATGCGGCTGCAAAAGTGGCCTTGCATTCCCGGAATTCTAAAATTGTAAATGATTAGGGTCCAGAGACATCTCTGTAGGGAGCTAATCCATTTTGAAATTCATTTGGGAGTCTCTGGATAAGGCCTTTGATGCGCTGAGATGGTGCCAGAGACAGATCATGGACGTGACATCCAGGACCCCAAGTGGGTAGGAGACAGGAAGGGAACGTGGCCCATCTCTGCTGCCGCCATGTGGCCTGGAATCTTAGTCCCTGAATCCGTGTACCTGAGTTTTTCTTCTGGACGCTCGTGGCCAGCGGGGTTTCATCTGGAGTGGGCAGAGAGGGCACACCCACTTCATCTGAGGTGCCCTGGTGGAATTGGCTCAGTACAGGGTCCAGAGAGATCTCCAGTGAGCTGCTGTCCTCCGGGATTCACTGCTGTGTCTTTGGATCTGGGTGTTTTTTTAAATCTTGGCAAATGCTTTCTCTGCATCTATTGAAATGCTCATGAGATTTTTGTTTTTCCTTTTATTGATACCACTTATTATATAAATTATTCTTGGCCACAGTGAAAAGTCCTTTTGATGTACTGTTGGGTTTCATTCACTAGTATTTTGTTGGGAATCTTTAAATGCATATGCATGTAAATCAGAAACATAGTCTATAGCTGTTTTTGTTTGTTTGCTTGTTTTTGTAAATTGAATCACGCAATTATAAAGCTGTTCATGACTGTCCCATCCCACCCCCCAAGGCTGCCTCTATGTCAAACACTTTTCTTCTTTCTCTCTCCTTTTGAGCATTATGATTTGCAATATAGGTACTAAGAGGTTATCATGCTTGTTCCTTTACCTCCTTTCAGCACACGGTTTTACCCAGAGTGATCATTTCCAACTATCACTGTCATAATGATCCCTTCTCTAACCCAAATGCTTTCTGTCTTCAGTGCTTAAGGCAGGTTTCCAACCTCCAACCACAGACTAAGCCTCCAGGCCCTTTTTTCTACTGTCCTTGGTTCTTTTATCTAAGTAATGTCTCCATTTGCTTTTGGTATCAGGGTATTATTTGCCTCATGGAAACTTTTGGGGAGAATTTCTGCATCTTCAACTTTCTGAAAGAACCTGAAAGGATTGGGATTTTAAAGGTTTGGAAAAATCCATTAGTAAATCCATCTCGGTCTGTACTTTTTCTTTGGGGGGGAGATTTTTTATTACCATTTCTATTTCTTTGATAGTAATTGATTTGTTCATGTGCTAGATTTCCATTAGATCCAACCTTGAGAGATTATAGGAGTCCAAAGATTTATCCATTTATCCTAAATTCTCCAATTCTGTGGCATATTTTCAAAATAATTTCTAATAATCCTATTTTCTGTGCCATTTGTTGTGACTTCTCTTTTATTTCTAATTTTGTTCACTAGCATTTCTCTCTTACTTTCTTTATGAATCTTGCTAACAATTTGCCAAACTTGTTCATTCTTTTATAAAACAGCATTGATTTCATTGATCTTTAGAACTATTTTTAATTTCTATTTTATTAGTTTCTGCTTTAAATTTTTTTTGTATTTTTGTTTTGTGTTCCTTTCGTTGATCTTTTTCTAGCTGCTTATGCTGCATTGCTTGGCTATTTATTTGGGCTTTTTCTTGCTTCTAATGAGTACCTGAATTGCTATAAACTTTCCTCGTAACCCTGGTTTTGCTGTGTTCCAGATATAGCTTGTATTTTCATTCTCATTTGTTTCCAGGAACTTTTTGATTTTCTTTTTTATTTCTTCTTTGACCCACTGGTTATTCAGCTGTAAGTTTTTCAATTTTCTTTATTTTTATTTAATGTAGAAAAAAGGCAACTGTTGATATAATTCTAGGATTAAAATTGATAACAAAGTTGCAGTAGTATCGATAAATCTAGAAAATGAAATTATGTGAGTATTGTTGCATCTCATTGCAGGGTTGATAAGTTCTTATCAAAGAACTTATTAAGATTTTTTTTTTTGCTTTAGGAGGTGTTGCATTTCCAGATTCTTGATCTGGGCCAAAGAGTCAACAAGGGGGCAGATGTGGATGATGGGTGGGAATGCTGGGGCTTTTGGAAGTAGGGGCGGGGGTGGGGGAGAGGCTGCCCATCTTGACTCTGAAAAAAGCCCCAGAATTCTTAATCCAGGCACTTGTACCTGAAATTATTTGGAGATTGGTGTCTCTGCAGAAAATATCCATGAAGCAGTGGAGTTGAACCCTTGACATAGCTGGAGTGGCAGGGGTGGGTGCTGCTGCTGGAGCCTTGGTTTGGCAAGTGTTAGGCCTCATTCCTCTTGTGGGTGCCCTGGGGTTTACAGCAGCACGGTGGCAATTACATAAGGTTTAACTGCTTGGTGGCATCTCTTGTGAGAGTTAGTCAGTGGTGGAGCAGGGCTAATGGGTGAATTGACACGACAGTAGATGTCAATTTTCAAGTCTTTCCATTTATAAATAACTTTCAATGTCAATGCCTCACGATCTGAAAGAATAGTTGATAATATCTCTATCTTATTGATTTTATGGAAATTCATTTTGTGATCTAGTATGTGTTCTGTCTTTGCCAGCATTATTTATTGTTGTGTAAATGCAAATAAAAAAATAAATATCATCTCACATTAGTGAAACTGGCGCATCACAAAGGAAAAAAAACAGTGTTGATACAGAAATAAGGAAGGTAGGATCCTTATTCAGTGCTAGTGGGAATGTCGACTGGGTGTGACCTTTTTTTGGAAAGTAAGATGGACACTTCTCAAAAAGCAAGGGATTGAGTTTACATGTGACCTTGATGTTCCACTTTATCTCACCACCCAAAAAACTCTTTAGAAAAGATATTTACATTATTGTAAAAAATAATTTGTTTCATTAAAGAAATGTGATGTACAAAGTTAATGATAGTTGTTGTAGGCATACAATATTTCAACACCAATCACACCACCAGTGTAAACCTCCCACCACACCAGTGTTCCCATTATCCCACCCCTACACCCTCCATCCCATCCCCCACGTGTCACATTGATATGCACATTACTAAGTTTGGTGATTGCACCCTTAGATCTCATGTTTTCACTGCTTTTAAGTGCTTTAGATATATAGCTGTACCACTCTACCCCATCACCAGTATAACTGAAGCTGTATATTCTCCCAGAGCAGCAGGGGAGAGTCAGACCATGGGGCAGAAGGAGGGAGGAAATGAGGGCCTAGCCGGTTGATTGATCAGTTGCTGTTTACTCTATTCTCCCCCATGCATCTGTTCCAATCTCTCTGAGCCCTCATTCTAGTCTCATGCTGTTCCTCATTCTCCTCATTCCCGTCTCCTCCTGTCTCTCCTGCTCATCTCTCCATGCTCCATCTCGCAGCCTGGGCTCTCTCTCTCTCCATGTGTCTGCTCCTGTATTTTTTACATTCTTCTCCCGCTGTCCCTCTTGCTAGTCTCTCCGAACCCCATCTTGCTGCCCTGGTCTCTCTCTCATCTCTTCCCAACTCCTGTCTCTCTCCAACTCTCTTGTCTCTCCAACTCTAGCACTCTGGATCGAGCTACACCCAGTCAGGTAGCAAAATCAACATAAGAAGGCTACTTTCTGACTGCCCATCAGGCTAAAGGGCAGGAAGCACACCTAGGGATATTCCAAAGCCCTTCCTGACTGCCCACCAGGCAAAATACCTCTTAAGGTGTTTTTCTCCTTTTCTCAGTCTAATAACTCAATCAACATCTTAATACTAGTTATTTTTGTATGGACACAGTAAGAGATACATTGAGTCTTCTAGGGCAGCTCTCCTGGGAACATCTTGCCACACACTCAGACTACAGCGCTCAGGCCAGATGAATCATTCCTAACCTTAGCAGGGTCAGAATATAGTTATTACTTTTTGGATCGTGAGAGCATTTGTCCATGACCAAGATCTTAACATATATATAATCATTATGGCACTTTGGCCATGTCCATTTCAATGCCAGGGTAACATAGAGCTCACCGCTTGCCCTGGGTCCATCCAGTCCCTTGTCGGGACCCTGCTTTTGGGGTGCTAGAAGTAAGGGCAGCTGAGGCTTAAGTCGAGAGAACAGATGTCCAGGAAGTGAAAAATAACTGAGAGTCAATAAACTCCCACGTTACAAAAGCATAGCATTTACTGTCGTCTTATGCCCATACAAAAAGGACATTGCTCTGAATTAACTATGCAATGGACGTAAGGAGAAGAGAAAAACAATATTTATAGATATAGCACAAAGAAAGAAGTTACAAATAAACACAGAGGAATGGAAGCACTGTGATGGGAGTAACCCAATAAACCTAAGATCCCTGTGGCAAGATAGAAAGGACAAACCAATGTCATCCTACAACTGAAACCATTACCCTGTTCTCCCATTACTTCCCTTCCTCATTTTCTTCCTTCCTCCTTGATTTGTTTCCTTCTCTGTTCTGCTTCTCCCTAGATTCTGGGGTCAAGGATAATCTAGGTGCCCTCGATTTATTACAGTACATTTCTTCATTCAGTATTCTACATGACACAGATAAGTGAAATTTGTCTTTAGCTTGATATAGTGATGATGTAGATAATAAGATGATAGTGATGATTTAGATAGTGAGATTTGTCTTTTCTGATAACTGCGTTTATCTTCTGGCTTACCTCACTCAACATGATATCTTTCAGTTCCAACCAGGTTGCAGCAAATTACAGGACTTTATTGTTCCTTGTAGCTGTATAGTATTCTATTGGGTATTTATATAACATCTTCATAATCCATGTATCTGTTGTGAGACACCTAGGTTGATTCCCTATCTTAGAAATTTACTAAGTGCAGCATGACAAATAGTTTCACTTCTGTTTATTACAACACTATTTATACTGTATGGCCTAAATCTTTAAATAATCCAAGTGTCCAAGAACAGATGACTGTCACTGTCACTGTCACTGTCCTCCCGTTGTTCATCGATTTGGCTTGAGGAGGCCCAGTAATGTTTCCATCATGAGACTTATTGTTACTGTGTTTGGCATATCAAATACATCAAGGGTAGCTTGCCAGGCTTTGCCATGTGGGTGAGAGATACTCTAGGTAGCTTGCCGGACTCTCCAAGAGGGGCAGAGGAATCGAACTCAGGTCGGCCATGTTGGTTGCATGCAAGGCAAATGCCCTACCCGCTGTGCTATCGCTCCAGCCCAACAGATGACTAGAATAAAAATATATATGGTACATAAACAAAATGGAGTACTAATTGATCATAAGAAAAAATTAAATTATGCAATTTTCTGCCATGTAGATGGTTCTGTAGTGCATCATACTGAGTGACGTCATTCGTAAGAGAAGGACAGATACAGAATGATCTCTACCACATTTGGAATATAAAGAAACACCATAAGAAATAACAAATACGCAAAGGCAACAGAAACTGAGAACTAATCTTCAGTAGGAGGAATACTATGGAAACAGAATGGAGTGGGGAGGAATTATGAGAAGGGGGATGAACACTGGTACAATGATGGAAACGCTGGTACAAAATGGATACTTATAGAGGATGTGGTGCTTAAATGTTTATGCACAAAAATCTACCATTAACAGCATTGCACAGCATGAAACCAACAATTAGATTATTTATTAAAATTTATTTGGGCTGGAGTGATAGCACAGCGGGTAGGGCATTTGCCTTGCATGCAGCCAACATGGCTGACCTGAGTTTGATTCCTCTGCCCCTCTTGGAGAGCCCGGCAAGCTACCGAGAGTATCTTACCTGCATGGCAAAGCCTGGCAAGCTACCCGTGACATTTTCGATATGCCAAACACAGTAACAACAACGTCTCCAATGGAGATGTTACTGGGCCTGCTTGAGCAAATTGATGAACAACGGGAGGACAGTGACAGTGATTAAAATTTATTTAAAATAGATTTACCAATTTTTAATAAATAAGTAAACAAAACACAGTAACCTCAAATAGACAGTCCCATGATAGAAATTTCTCAGGGAGATGACAATGATGCTAATAGTGTTGGGTTGGTGGTGGTTGTATTGTGGATGAATAAGCTGCTAACAATGATGGCCATAGTTGCAATGCTTCCTATTTCACCAATTTTATGAAGCCAGTGCACTCTCAACAGTTGCCTTTGCCTATTCAATATCATTAGACCCAATAACTAGTCTTCAGTTCCTCTTCTCAGGCAGAACTTCAGCCAGAACCCTGCTACCCAGCCACACTACTCCCCTGGCCATCTACAGCCTTTAGGTTACCTCTAAAGCATTTCTTAAAGTGAATACTTGATCAAGGTCTTTCCATTTTTAGGATTCACTTGTGGTCCCTGTAGCTCCTCAAATGAAGATCAAATATTTTCCCTTGGGTTTTTTAACAAACTGAGCTTTTTCTGGCTTCCAACCTGCTTTCTCTCCCTGGCCCATTTCACTAACACTGTCAGCTTTAGTGTGCTGGCTCAGAGCTGTTCCCTCTGCTCACAGTGCTTTCCTCAGCTATAATAATTTTGTAGAGCTTTTCTATTAATGTCTTTGAACCAGCTCACCCACCAAATCAGTGGGAAAACCAGTCCTATCACATTCATATCCACAAACTGACCTCCAGTGCTAAGCACAGAGCAGGCTTAGAGGCTTGTTTCTTTAATAAAAGTGAGCACAGACTGAAAATATTACAGCTTAGTTCATCAGTAGGCCCGGAAGTAAAACATAAAAATGGACAAGTCCATGCCTCCTTTTTAATTTTTTTTTTATTTTATTGAATCATCATGAGATAGTTATAAGCTTTCATGTTTGGGTAACAATCACACAATGATCGAACACCCATCCCTCCACGAGTGCACATTCCCCACCACGAATATCCCCGGTGTAACCCCCCTTTCCCACCCTCCCTCTGCCTCCATGGCAGATATGATTCCCCATAATCTCTCTCTGCTTTTGGGCATTATGGTTTGCAGTACATAAGGCCACCATGAGAGGCCACCATGTTTGGTCCTTTATCTACTTTCTGTACACATCTCCCATCCTGACTGAATCCTCCAGCCATCTTTTTCTTAGTGATCCCTTCTCTATTCCAGCTGCCTTCTCCCCTTTGCATCATAATGCCTCCTTTTATATACTTGCATAATCTCATGGTATCCTCCAGTGCTGGGCTTTTGCTATTAACTATATCAATTGTTTAGTTTGATGTAGATTTTACAATTATGTGAAGCAGATATAATATATATCTTCAAGTATATATCTTCAAATAGCAAAAGTAATGTTAAAAATAAGGTTTTATTCATCATTCACCATATGACATGTATTTTTGTTCTTTCCTCATTCTCCAAATAACTTTAAAGAGAAATTATTTTTAAATTTTACTGTCTTTTAGTAATATACTTATCTAGGCAATGCAATAAACAACACATTCTGGCTTAAAACACATGTCACTCCATTATGGTGCTGGATTTGTGGATAAAAACTTGAGGCAGGTCTGACTAGTGATTATTCTGCTTCGTGGCAAGAAAACCATAGACTAAACAGATAGTACATGAGCAGATCTGGAAGATGCAGAGAATGTCATTCCCACTGATGTCTTGGGTCCTTCTGGCCTCTAGAGGCCTTGCTGAGAGTAAAGGCAGAGGCTGGGGTGTGGCTCCTGAAGGGCAATCTTAGCATTGTCAGTCTCATTACCAGAACTCAATTCTCCCAAATGTGTTGCAAGAACCCCAGATAGACTCTTCAAGGTTCAAATGACCTTTTTTCCCCCATAATTACAAAAATTGTCTTATTCTAAAAACCCTATGTGAGCCAACAAGCTCAAGAAAGCTCAGGTTCGGGGGGAAGGAGGGTCTGTGGGATTAACAGCACAGGTATGGCTCTCAGGACCCACCACAGAGACCCCAGGTCTATGAGTGAGCAGAGACAGGCTTTAGGGGAAAGCAAAGGCTACAGGTTTCCCTCTACCAATCTCACACTTTTTAGGGCCATAAACTTACCATAGAAAAGCAATTTTCTTATTTTAGCATATTTTATTGATGTATCATTGGGCTAGAGCAATAACACAGCGGGTAGGGCATTTGCCTTGCACAAGGCCGTCCCGGGATCGATTCCTCAGTCCCTCTCGAAGAGCCCCGCAAGCTACTACTGAGAGTATCCCGCCCGCATGGCAGTGCCTGGAAAGCTTCCCATGACGTATTCTAAATGCCAAAAACAATAACAACAGGTCTCACAATGGAGACGTTACTGGTGCCCACTGGAGCAACTCAATGAAGAACAGGACAGTGCTAAAGTGCTATCATTGGTTTAAACACATTGTAAATCCCAGCAGCAAGGCTTCCCAAGTTTTACGCAAATGAGAATCACTGCACACATCATCATTGTGTTTTCCCTTTTCCCGTTCCCGATTGAGACCTTCTACCTTTTCTCAAATCTCCCCCCTTTCCCATCCACTAGCCATCATATCTTCGACAGAGTTACTCTTCTTATGATTTGTTAGTTTGCTTGCTTCAGTAATTTATCTTGAGCATATAAAAGAAACCATCCACTCTTTGACTAATTTCACTTAGTGAACTCACCTCATACTGACCATGTCGTGGCAAAAGTCAAGATTTTTTTCATTTTGAATGGAGAAAATCATATTCCACTAAGTATATACACAACATTATCATTTCCAGTTATTTGTGGATGGGCGTTCCATTTGTTTCCATGCAAAGGTTACTGTGAGTAAGTTAACTATGAACATATGGTTGCTTATATACCTTGAAATTAATTACTTTTTATATTCTTCAGATTGGGCCGGAGCGATAACACAGTGTGTAGGGCATTTGCCTTGCCCGTGACCGACCTGGGTTCGATTCCTCCACCCCTCTCGGAGAGCCCAGCAAGCTACTGAGAGTATCCCGCCCACACAGCAGAACCTGGAAAGCTCCCCATGGTGTATTTGAAATGCCAAAAACAGTAACAAGTCCCACAATGGAGACATTACTGGTGCCTGCTTGAGCAAATCGATGAACAATTGGAGGACAGTGCTACAGTGCTAGATTCTTCAGATAAACAAGAATGGTGTCCAAATCCATACTAATTTTCACACAGAGTGTATCAATTTACATTCCCACCAGTATTGTATCAGAATTTATTAATGGGCATGTAAATTAAGATATATTGATAAAGGTGTGAAGATACATACCTTTATCAATTTTTTCCAGTCTTTTTTATAGCCTATCATTAAGTTGTTTTAGATAATTATGTCCATTTTAACAATTTTTTTCTTCCATTATGTAAATATGGACTACCTTTTTAGTTATTTGTATTGTTTTATATTTTAGTTAACTTTGTTAAACTTTTCATTATTATATATCACCTCCCTTATCAAGCTTACTGCCATACTTTAAATAAAATTATATGGGATTGGTTTTGTTATTTTCCTTTCATCTGATTCATTTTTGTATGTGTAAAGGAAATAAAATTTTGTATATTAATTCTGCATCCTGATACTTTGATGTATTAATTTTTATCTTTAGGAGTTTTTGATGGAGTTTTTAGAGTTTTTATTATAGCCTATGATTTAATGTCATTGAACTATGCTTTTTACTCTTTTTCTAAATAAGTTATTTTCTATATATTTTTCTTCCTAATTTCTCTTAACTTAAATTTCAAAACTTTGTTGAATAATGATTACTGTACACTGTTGATTTAATCTTGATACTTGGTGGGAAACTTCCAGCTTTCAAAAAAGTATCAATTATATTATCTGTGAGTTTTTCATATGAGGCCCCTATGATATTGAAATGTATTACTTATAGAGTTTTTAATCATAAATGGGCTTTGGATCTTCTCAAATGCTTTTTAAGCATCCATTAATATATTATATAATTTTTATATTTCCTTTCATTGATGTGGTATATTATATTAGTTGATTGCATACATTGAGTCATCTTTGCATCTTAGGAATAAATGCACTTGACTATGTTTAAGGTAATTTTGGATTCTATTCTTTTGCCACATTTTTGTTGAAAAATTTTATATCTATATTTATCATAGATAGAAGTCTACAGATTCTAAGGAGCCCTTTGCCTAATTTATACATAAGGGTAATCCTGCCCTTATAAAATGTGTTTGTGATTATTTCCTTTTTTAAAATATTCTTGCAAGATTTGGGGATGTATAGATATTAGATCTTCTTTGAATCTTTGGTATAATACACTGGTGAATTCATATGTCTTGTGCTTTTACACATAGGGAGTTTTTCAATTACTGTTTCAGTTTATATGCCTATAAATTTTAACTTAGCTCTCCGTCTCTTCCTGACTGAATCTTGGAAGGCTGTGAGATTTTAAACATCCATTTCTTGTCGATTATACAGTTCCAATTTTAATTTTTAGAAAAAATATTCAAGACAAATTATTTTTGTTTTCCCTTAAAAATTGTGACGAGTAGAAAAATACTTCAAAGACAAAAATATTGGATAGTTTATTTTCCAGTTTGGAATTTTGTTGAGACTTTGGGGGACACTAGAAACAGTTCCATAAAGACTTGTGTTCTGAGCTTAAAATGTTTCTAAAAAGAAAACAATTATAATTAGCATGTTCCAATTTTCTCAACACAAGCCAGTACTGAAAAACTAAAATAAACTTACCATATTCTATTTCAGCTGATACACTTCTTTATTGACCTGGAGCAAATAAGGCCTGAAAGCTTCCTGATTTAAATTTACTATAAGGTACTAAAATGTGTTCTACTTGGAAAATATATCCATGGACTGGAAAAAAATTCTTAACCTCCATTTTCTCTTGCCACATGTATTTAGATGTCCTTTTGAGGATTCTAAAAATACTATGAACTTTAAATCCGTGGTCAAGATATTCAAAAATTACTTGAGTGTTTTTATTTTTTATTTTTTTGAAGCATGATGGTCCATTGAAACTTATTAAGAAAGATGTGAGGGGGAGAGAGAGAGAGATCTACATACTTAAGAGAGACTATGGCTTCTTCAAGAGAGGAAATAAGCAAGCAACGTAACATAGAGACAAGCAAGCAAGATAGGTGTTCAAGTGAGAACACAGACATGAAGAGCAAGCTTAAGGGTGGACAGAGAAGAGACCACTATGGCAATGATAGTTGGAAATGATCATTTTCGACAAGAACTGAAAGCTGAAAAGTGGTAAAGGGCTATTCAATACCTTTTAATACCTGTATTGCAAACCATAATGCCCAAAAGGAAAGAGAGTGAGCAAGAAAGACAGAGGGAGAGAGAGAGAGAGAGAGAGAGAGAGAGAGAGAGAGAGAGGTGTCTGCCATAGAGGCTACTTGAGGAAGGAGTGATGGGAGGAAAACTGGGGACATTGATGGTGAAAATTACACACTAGTAAAAAAATGTATACTGGAAAATATACACTGAGTGATGGAATATGGTATGACTGAAACCTGACTCTGCCGTGTGGGCAGGTTACATTTGGTAGCCTGCCAGTTTGTCCAAAGTAGGAATGCGGCC
>JAOXYA010010642.1:0-14023 GCA_028565675.1 Sorex palustris | reverse complement strand
CGGTCCTGCTGGTTTTCCATTGGGATGGAACCTTGCATTCAGACAGGTAGCGAGTGAAGAGCCGAGCCAGTGTATTGCAGTTCGTGCATTTTCCCTTCTGTATCCTTCGCCTAAATGTCGAAATACCTATTTTGTTATATGTGTTATAGAATAGCTCCTACATTATCACAGTTCTCTATTTGGGGAAGGCAAGCACATTGGAATGAAAGCATTTGCTTATTTGACCTTGAATTAATACAGCGAATTGCCCAGGGGACCCCTGTTAGGGCTATCTGTGCTGCCCCTGTGATAACCATCACTGTCACTGCCTTAACGAGTTCATAGAACCACTAGCTTCCTACTGGTGATTTCGGTTTTTGGTTTTTGGCCCACACCCGGCTGTGCTGAGGGGCTTCCTCCTGGCTCTGTGCTCAGGGACCCTCGTGGCGGGCTCAGGGTACCACGGTGGGTGCCAGGGGGTGGAACTGAGTCGGCCACGTAAGATGCCCTACCTGTATTTTAACTATAAAAATTTTAACCAAATTTTAACCTATTTTAGCTATAAAAGTTGTAGCCTGAGGGTGGAAGACACGTCAGTGTCTTACTTTGACCGCCAAAGGCGTGCATGTGTCAGAGGCCATGTGATCCCCGCTGGCCTGTCTTGGGCCAGGCATGTGGGGGCTTCTGTACCCCGCTGTCGGGCCAGCCTCTCCCTGGAGCCAGGGAAACAGCATCAGGGCGGCTTTGGGGGTGGCTGCTTTTGGGAGACCAAGTGGGTTTGTCTCAGATGCACCCTCCTCCCCTCCTGCTGCCATCCTGAACTTTATTTAGTCACACAAACCCCCGCCGTGTCTGTGACTAACCACCCTGATGCTTTCTGGGTGGAAGATGCATTGGAGGGTCTGGCCTTGGGTAAACAGGATGCGTGCGTGGCCGTTGGAGCACTATGGGACAGAAACCCCATCAAAGAATGACTTGGTAACTGTATCTCATGGTGATTCAATTAAAACACAGAAGGAAAAAAAAAAGGGCGGTATGCTTTTGGGTAACGTTGACCTCTTGATTTAAATAAAGATTTCCTTTAATTGAAGGGAAAAGTCTCAGTTATTCAAACTGAAATCAAATGAAGGAAACTAAAAGCCACTTGACCTGACCAAAGCAGTTGGCTGTCCCCACTGGTCCTGTTCATGTGCTTCTTTTTTTTGGGGGGGGTCACACCCAGCGATGTTCAGGGGTTACTCCTGGCTCTGCACTCAGGAATTACTCCTGAAGGTGCTCAGGGGACCATATGGTATGTCGGGGATCAAATCTGGGTCAGCTGCGTGCAAGGCAAACGCCCTCCCCACTGTGCTTCGATTTCTGTTCATGTACTCTTAAGACCAATTAAAACTGGTTTTGTTCCTTTTCAGCTTAATCCTGACTATCGAGATGCCCAAAATGAAGGGAAGAATGTGGTAAGTAGAATTCTTTTTATCAACAGATCTCAAACATACTGTTTTTATTTTATGTGAACACATTGAAAATTAGCATGACATCTGAAGATCGGGCTCTGAGAAGTTCTCTGTGTGATTGTTGATCACAGAACGGTTGAAGGGAAGAGATGATGATATGGCTCAGACTGTGAAGGGTGTTTAGGGAAATTTCCAGCAGCTTCGAGACTATACGAGAAAGTTCTGTAGTCAAAGGGCGCCTGGAGAATTGGTGGGTTCAGCCTTCAGCAGCTTTTGAAATGCAGGAGAACAGAATTGAGGCATGTACAAAAGACAACAACAGAACACAATCCTGATGCAAAAGAATTTGTTTTTAATGGGGACAAGCTGAAATATCTAGCGGCCAGATTTCTCTGACATCCCCAAACTCCTCAATCTTCCCTGTTTGTTTCCTGGCCGTGGTGCTTGGGCTGGAGCCAGGGCTCCAGCCTCATGCCCAGTCCCGGCCCCCAATCTTGCTCTGAGGCGGGTTTTCAGAAACGCTTGGTGCTGCTCACACCGCTTATTTCATTCTCGTCTGTGGTGAGTGGATCCACTCAGTGAAGGATTCAGAGACGCAGATTTTGGGGTGTGAAAAGGTGACGTCCGGGTATTGCACTGAGCGGTTGTCAAGCTGACACGGGTACATGCACACACGGGTACAGCTAACAATTCTGCCAGCGTTTTGGTGTAAAACAGGCAGTCCTTAACCCTGTTTCCTTAGGAATCTAGAATTCTGTTTTGGAGTTAATGAGCATTATTCCTGCTGGGCCCAAGCCCCTGCCTTTGGTAGACAAGATTTGAAAGGTGGAATGGAAACGTCTTTGCCCGGCACGTGGCTCTCTGTGATGGGGACCCAGGCTGTGGGGCTAGTCAGAGTTTCAGGACACGAGTGGGTCCTGCCGAGCCCATCAGCCGACCCTCAGGCTTATCACTGAGGGTCATGAGAACATTACTGGTGTCAAAGGGCCGAGACACAGGAGTCACTTCGTCATGCCCCAGGAGTTTTTTTTTTTTTTTTGCTTTTTGGGTCACACTCGGCGATGCTCAGGGGTTACTGCTGGTTCATGCACTCAGGAACTACTCCTGGCGGTGCTCAGGGGACCATATGGGATGCTGGGGATCGAACCAGGGTCGGGCCGCGTGCAAGGCAAATGCCCCACCCACTATGCTATCACTCCAGCCCCTGGAGTTTTGACTCAGGTCCTGTTTTATCTGTGTGGGACCTGCTTCCTGGGCTCTGCGTATGGAGGCCCCAGGATGCCCAAGTCCTTTCGCTCTTGTGATTTAGGAACAGGCGTCAGTGATGGGGTGAAGGGGGGCGCCACAGAGGCCCTATCTCAGACCCAGGGTCATTCCAGCATGGGAGCCTCTGTCTTAGAGCCGTGGGCCCAGCGTGATCCCGGGGGCCTCTGTCTCAGTGGACATTAGAGCCATGGGTCCAGCGTGACCCCGTGGGCCTCCGTCTCAGTGGCCATTGAGGGAGCAGTTAGAGGCAGGAAGGCCGTGTCGGGAGGGAGCGTCAGAGATGTCCACTCCCTGGTAGACTCACGAGAGCCCAGTTGTAGGTCACTGATGTGACCCAGAGCAGTGCTGCTCATGGTAGCCACCAGGGCCACCTGGGAAACTGGATGGGGCCGTGATCACACACGAGGGGGCCAGCCAGCAGGATGCGGGCAGACAGGACACGAGGCGGGAGGAGAAAGTCGCTGGCGCGGACTGTTGGGAGGGAGGAGGCCTGGCCTGTTTGGACCTCATCCACATTGTGCCTCTCGGACATGGTGAGGGAGTGGGTGAGCTTCACCCATCCTGGCCACGGGCAGCCTGTCCAACATGCACCGTCAGCAGGAGGACCAGGTCTGGTGCGGGCATCTCCAAGCCTTGTCACTGTGTGTGTGTGTGTGTGTGTGTGTGTGTGTGTGTGTGTGTGTGAGAGAGAGAGAGAGAGAGAGATGGAGAGTGAGAGTATGAGCGAGAGCAGAGAGCCCTGTGTGTCTCGGGCCTCTCTTCTTTCCCACAAGCTCAGTTGCAGTGATGACCTCAGCCCTGTGAGCCCTGCAGAATCCTGTCCCTCACATCACCATTACCACGTGTGGCCTTGGTCAAGGCAGGCATGCCCCAGCCTCAGTTTTCTCCCTGTGGACTGGGTGCGGGTGTCTCCCCGTGCCTCTCAGCTGAATTGATGGGGACCCAGACAGGGCTCCTCATTCCTGCCCTCCTTCCCTGTGCTGTCTGCTTCCTGTGCAGTGAACACTTTCCTGCCATCTAGAGGCGGAGCACTCGCTGTGCTCCCGACCTCGCCACAGTAGAGGTTAATGCACAGAGCGGCCGAGACGAGGTGCAGGGGGGCCCCCGAGAGTGGCCATTAAGGCCCAAATTGCTGCATTTACTCCGCAGAAGAGCCTGTTATTTGCGATCTTACAAATGCACAGCAGCCGCGGGCCCTGCAAACATTGGAACCGTGTCAAGCGCAGCTGGGCATTGGTGGCCCCGGCTCTCTCGGCTCTCTCCTCCCCAAACGCCTCCTCCCCACAGTGGCTGTTTGGAGGAGTGGGGCGGGGGGAGTGTCTGTGGGCATCAGCATCTTGTGTGGGCGCTGCCATCATGCCCAGGGTTGGCCGGGCTCTGTCATCTGTGTGTGCTTCTCCCCTCAACTCAGTGCTGAGTGCTTTTCTACCCTGGGTGGTGTGTGCATGGCCTGACCCAGAGCTCTGTGGAACCCCGGGGACCCACTCACCCCAGGCCCTGAGGGGCAGCAACTGAGCGTCTCCAGCAGTGGGCAAATTCCACCCCCGGACCCCAGCACAGACCCCACCCCCTTCTTGAGGACCACCAGCCCATGCACACTCGTGGACGGCGACAGAAGTTATTCCAGGAACTGTGCATTTATTCATAACAGGTTTTTTTGCTCTTTCGGTCATACCTGGCAATGCACAGGAGTTACTCCTGGCTCATGCACTCAGGAATCACTCCTGTCGGTGTTTGGGGGACCCTATGGGATGCTGGGAATCGAACCCGGGTCGGTCACACGCAAGGCAAATGCCCTACCCGTTGTGCTATCGCTCCAGCCCCTCATAGCCGTTTTATTCTGTAGAATTCTTCTTTTTTTTTTTTGTGGGGGGAAAGCTCCAGTTTGTAAGAGAAGACACCCAAATCTCCTGAAGTTCTACCCCGGCCAGGGTGCGTCAGGAGTGAGGGGGTGGGAGAGAGAGAAAGGGCCCATTTGGGGGCCGGGACGGTAGCACAGTGTCCAGGGCACTCGCCTTGCATGTGGCTGTCCCGGGTTCCATCCTTGGCAGTCCATATGGTCCCCTGAGCACAGACTTAGGAGTCAGTCCTGAGCACTGTTGGGTGTGACCCCTAGCAGACAGACGAAGAGAAAAGAAAAGGGTAGGGTGGGTTTCGGGGTGTGGGGGGGCACCACAGGCCCTGCAGGCAGGAGGAGTGTGTGCTGGAACTGTGGCGTGAGCAGATCGGAATCCCCAGGGGGCTCGGAACCCCCAGGCCTGCAGTGCGTCCTGCTGCCGGTGAATGGGGGAGGGGAGTATGCAGGGTGAAGCGGCCTGGAACAGTCCTTCCAGAACCTTCTCGAAGAATCTTCTCTCTGAGGGGGTTCCCGTGCCAGAGGCCGCGTGTCCGTGCTGAGTGACCCCAGTGAGTGACAGGAAGCAGAGCACCAGGAGGGGGGTAAGGCTCGGGCAGGCCACGGGTTCCTGGGTGCTGGCCTGCCGCTGGCCCACCCCTTTCTGGGCATTCCCCGCAGGCAGAGACTGCAGGCCCCGCCCGTTTGCAGCCCCAGAGCTCTCCCGGGTTTGGTGCCAGAGGGCGCCTCAGCACTGCAGGTGTGTGAGGGACTCAGGTTGGGGTTACTGTCCTTGCCTGGAGAGGTGACCTGGTGTTTGGAGGCCGGACCTCGCCGTGCTCAGGGAGTCATGGTGCTGGGATCCAGTGGGCTTGTCTGCGTGATGTCACTGTCACTGTCCTCCTGTTGTTCATCGATTTGCTCGAGCGGGCACCAGTAACGTCTCCATTGTGAGACTTGTTCTTATGTCAGTGAGCTTTTTTTAAAAAAAAAATTTATATATTTTTTTATTTTTGAGTCACACCCGGCAATGCTCAGAGGTTCCTCCTGGCTCTGCACTCAGGAATTACTCCTGGCGGTGCTCGGGGGACCATACGGGGGGGCTGGGAATCGAACCCGGGTCTCCCACATGCAAAGCAAATACCCTTACCTGCTGTATGATTGCTCCAGCCCCCTCTCAGCGCCTCATGATTAGACTCAGATCAAGCCGCTGTCCTGCCCTCTGCCTGCCAGGGCGGGGGACTTGTCACTGCTGATGGGCGTTATCTCGAAGGCTGCTTCTCAGGGAGCCGGGCCGTGGCCTCTCTCTCATTCAACGAGGAAATAACATGCACATTCGTGTATAATCGCACGTCTTCCAACTCATTGGCGAGTCTAGTAAGAGGCCGATAAAAGTAAACCAGCTTGTCCCTTGCTACCAGAGGGACGGAGAAATGCCAGCCTCGAAGAAGAAGCGGCAGGCGGGGGAGAAGATCATGTACACGCTGGTGTCAGTGCCACACGGGAACGACATTGCCTCTCTCTTCGAGCTGGACGCCACGACTCTGCAGAGGGCCGACTGCCTGGTGCCAAGGTGCAAAAAGGGGGGATAGAGGGGGCTGGAGAGCGAGGGGCGGGTTCCAGGCGGCACCTGTGAGCAGGTGACTCTGCTTTGATGACGCTGCCCGGGGCATTGCTGGATGCAGCCGTGGGGGCCCCGGACACTGCGGGGTGACCCAGGGAGCTCCCGGCCCGTCATCTCAGGTCAGGTTGGACCCCCTGCACCCTGGCCACTTTGGGCGCCGCTTGGGAGCCCTTCCTCCATGCCCCCCAAAGGAAGATAATGGTTCTTTAAATAAGTTTACCAGTGGGTAAAGAGCTAAAATCATGACACCGTCACTTGTGATATGGAGCATAAGTGAAGAGTGAGTAGGTCGAGGCTCTCTGGTAGCCTTTGCCTTCAATGCTCCTCTGGGTGGAAAGGGGTCGTGAGTGGGCGCGCTTGTCCTGAGACCCCCAATGAAAGGGGTCACGAGTGGGCACATTTGTCCTGGAACCCCCCAATGAAAGGGGTTGGGAGTGGGTGCCCTTGTCCTGAGACCCCCAATAAAAGGGGTCATTGAGTGGGCACCCTTGTCCTGGGTTCCCCCATCCGTGAGGCTCAGCATGGCTTCAAATCACCTTCATTTCTGAATTCAACCTCAGTGACGTCAGCCCCGAGCCCAGCATGTTCCTGTTCTTTGCTGTCTGAACTGGCTGGAGGCTGCCGGGTGGCCCGGCTGATGTGGGGTTTGCTGTCTCCCTCTCTCTGCTGCAGGAACTCATATGTTCGCTTGCGGCATCTGTGTACCAACACGTGGGTGACCAGCACCAGCATCCCCATCGACACGGACGAGGAGAGGCCCGTGATGCTGAAGGTGAGAGCGGCGAGGGACCCAGACCCTCTGTGGGGCGCATGCCCGGGAGTGGGCCTGGCTCTCGGCCCTGATGGTGTCCGCGTGTGCCGGGCTGGCTAGGGGAGCCGAACCACTTACCCGGAGTGCGAGCAGCTCGTAGAGAGAGACGCTTCCAGGGGGACGTTATTCTATCCCGTCGAAACCGAAGCCCCGAGACAGGGTGATAAGGATGGGTTCCCAGTTGGCATTTGGGTACGGGGGCTGGTGTTCCCGCTTACTGCCAGCACGTGTCGCTGGGGCCCGAGGTCCTTGGCAGTGCCCAGGTGTGTCCATCCGTGCTCGGGTGTGTCCGTGCCCGGGTGTGTCCGTGCCCGGGTGTGTCCGTGCCCGGTGTGTTGGTGCGCAGGTGTGTCCGTGCGCAGGTGTGTCCGTGCCCGGGTGTGTCCGTTCCCAGGTGTGTTCGTGCCCAGGTGTGGCTGTGCCCGGAGCCCGGTCCCTCAGCCCCGCTCACTGGGAAGTGTCCTTGCAGATCGGGACCTGCCAAACAAAGGAGGACAAAGAGGCCTTCGCCATTGTGTCTGTCCCGCTGTCCGAGGTCCGCGACTTGGACTTCGCCAACGATGCGAACAAAGTGCTGGCGACCACCGTGAAGAAGCTGGAGAACGGCACGATCACGCAGAACGAGAGGAGGCGAGTGGCTGCGCCCGCGGGAGTGAGGGCCTCGCGCGGAGCCTGGTGGGCTCTGGGCTGCTCCCAGTCCGGTACTCGTGGGTCGTGCGCTGCGGGGACTTGAGCCCGGGGCCCCTGCAGGCAGCTGGCTGAGCCCTTGCCCCATCCCCGTCTGTCGTATTTTTCAATAAAAATCTGTCCTTGCCTCTCGCAAGGTCACGCACACACACATACTTCAGTAAGTGAACTGAGAGTGGGGAGTTAGTGGGACCTGGTGACGGCCCAGGAGAGAGTGGCTGGTCGGGGGGACAGCCTGAGAGGGCTGGCGTGCTGGAGAGGGGTCGCTGCCCCCTGCGCGGCCCACTGTGGCCTTGCCGAGGAAGAGCCCGAGAACCTGCATGAGTTCCTGTGGCCAGGCTGGTGCATCTCCCAAGTGCCCACAGACACCAGTTTCCGATTTGCTGACTGGTTTGTGTGCCTGAGTCATGGTCAGGGACTTGCAAACTCCTGGGGCTGCCTCAGAGATCATGCCGAGTCTCTCAGGTGTCCGTGTGGGAAGATGAGTGGGTTCGGGTGTAAGGCCCGGAACAGGCCGCGGGGCCTGAGGCGGGAGTGCAGGCTGTGTCTGTCAGAACCCGGCTTCCTTCCCCGGCTGCCTTGAGCACTGCTGGCCCTGCGAGTCACTGTGAGCACTTCTAGACTCCAAATAACGACAACGTGCCTAAGTTTAAAATAGGCATCAAGAAGATGTAGCCTCTGGACTTTGGATTGGGATATATGGTCCCAGGAAGCAGGCTGGGATTTGGATGTGGGGTGCAGAGGGCTGAGCTCCGGGTGTCTCCCGGCTCCCTCTGTCTGCCCCGGGATAGACGTTCACCCGGGTGAGACGAGCCTGAAAAGATCAGGGTGTTCCGACCTGAAGACGTTCCACTCCGAAGGAATCTTGGGCTTTTCTTTTTTTTATTAGTGAAACACTGGGCTGGAGTGGTAGCACAGTGGGTACAGCGTTTGCCTTGCATGCAGCCGACACGGCTGACCCGAGTTTGATTCCTCCGCCCCTCTCAGAGAGCCCGGCAAGCTACCGAGAGTATCTCACCTGCACGGCAAAGCCTGGCAAGCTACCCGTGACGTATTCGATATGCCAGACACAGTAACAAGTGTCACAATGAAGACGTTACTGGGCCCACTCGAGCAAATCGATGAACTACATGAGGACAGTGACAGTGACAATATATACATAGATACATACAGATTCTTTAATATATATTATATATTATGAACATATATTAGAGAAATATGTATATGTATATATATTAGAAATCTGGAGCATATATAATATATATGCATTAGAGAATCTGGAACATATATAATATATGTATGTAGATTTAAATATTTATATAAATATTTATATACTTAAATCTGGAACCAGATAGTTCAATGGCTCTTCTGCATACAGGAAGCCAAAGTTTGATTCCTGGCCCCACATAGCTCTGTGCTGATATACTCCTGAACACATTCCTGGCTGTGTTCAGGAGTATATGTGGTGCTGAGGATCAAACCAGGGCAAGACACATGTAATGCAAGCACCTTAGCCCTGTTCTATCTCTCTGGCCCAGCATAGATTATTTAATATACATAAATGTTATGAAGGGGGTATATGGTGGCGCCCATCAGGTCAATCAACCTGTACCTATGGGGCAAGTGCATGAGCAGCCTGATGGTGCATTCAGGTTCCTGATACCCCAAAATTGCCACTGTGTCTGGCCAGCCCCCAACAACTTGGGACCAACTTTCCCAAGAAATTAAACAGCCAAAAGTTAGGTATGTGGAAGTCATGCCCACAAACTTCTTGCTCTGCCCTGCTATACAAGCTCTTTTTTTTTCTCTTTGGGTCACACCTGGCACTGCACAGGGGTTACTCCTGGCTCATGCACTCAGGAATTACTCCTGACAATGCTCAGGGGACCATATGGGATGCTGGGAATCGAACCTGGGTTGGCCGCGTGCAAGGCAAATGCCATACCTGCTGTGCTATTGCTCCAGCCCCACAAACTCATTTACTGACCTTGCTCCAGAGACCTATAAATAAGACTTGAAAGAGATCAAAGTCAGGCCATTTAAGCGCACTAACAGCCATGATTCATAGACTCACAAATGAATCTCGGAAAAGAGCAGGACACTCCAGAGATTTCTCACCACCCTACGCCAGGTTGATTTCACCAGAGCACCTCAGAAAGGGGTAAGTGTGTCCCTCCACCTGCCCCAAATGAACCCTGGCAGCTGAAAACTTCCAGAACCCAATCACCACCATGCTTATGGCCAACTTTCACAGGCTTGTCCTGAGTTCCTCACACATGAGAATGAATCCGCTAAAAAACCCAGCTATGAGGGACTAGTAACTGAAAACTCCAGGCTTCATGGAGTCAGGGATGGATAACCTCCCCCATAACCCCGTCCTTCCGGGTTCCCTGGCAGTTGTTCCTAAGAACTGCCTCTAAGTGCCATTTAAAGGCATTAAGGGCCATGATTCAGAGACTCACAAATGAATCTCGGAAGAGAGAAGCACACCATAGAGATGCCTCCAGGCCCCAAATATTTAAAAATTTTAGAATTCCAGGAGCATGCTGCCACTTTCACGGCTGCCCAATATCTCATACTATTCATAACAACAATACAAAATAAATTATTTAGCATCTGCCTATGGAGCAGTCTTGGGTGGTGATGGGAAAATTAGAAATAATGGTGGTGGGAAGATGTGATAGTGGTGGAATTGGTGTTGAAATGTTGAATGTAAATAATTATTGTGAACAACTTTATGAAAATAAAGTTTAAAAAATATTTTTAAAGTCATGTGGAGTTCATGCCTACGTTCAGTCAGCTTAATCAGTGGCTGAATAAATAGCAGTACTCCTACATTAAAAATAAATAGATAAATGTTATGAAAGGATTGACCAATCAAGTTAACACACCATCACCTCATACAGTTACCATCCTTTGAGCATGTGATGAAAAATTAAGAGGTACTCTCTTAGCAAATTTCAAGTGAACAATATCGTAATTGGGAGGGGCAGGCACCAGGAATCTAAACCAGGCCTTGTACATGTCTGACATGTGCCCTACTGCTAAGGTGCTCACACATGGTTTTGGTTGCAAAATGCACTGACAGCTCAATCCCTTTGAGGAGCTTATACCAACCTGGCTGCTGTAAGACCAGAAATTACTCTGAATACTGAGGATCACAAACAGAGAACTGCCAAGATAAAGCTGCAGAGCTGCTGGATCACATGGTAATATCAGAGACAAAATTTGTGGCCAAATGTTTGCAAGGCAAGCACTCTAAATCATGCACTATTCCTCTGGGTTAAGATTTCCTTCCTTCTGTGACTGAATAATATTCTGGTGTATGAGTGTGTGTGTATGTGTGTGTGTGTGTGTGTATGTGTGCCATGTTTTCTTTATTTATTCATTCATCCACAGACATTAGGTTGTTTCCAAATCTTGACTCAATAAGTTCTGCTGCAATGAACATGAGGAAGCAGACATCAGTTTGAGATACTGATGTCAGTATTTTGTACTAGAATCAGGATTATTGAGTACATTTTAGGGTTTTTGTTTTGTTTTTTGTTTGTCGGTGGGGATTTGTTTGTTTGTTTTTTGTTTTATGGGGCCATACCTGGTAGTGCTCAGGGGTTGCTCCTGGTTCCACACTCAGCTAATACTCCTGGAGTTTCTCAGGGGACAATTTGAGATGCCAAGGATTGAACCCAGGTCAGTCATGTGCAAAGCAAGTGCCTACCCATCTACCCATTGCTCAATTTCTTCAGCCCCTTTAATTTTGTTTTGTTTTGGTTTGATTTGGTGGCCATGCTTGTCAATGCTCAGGACTTAATTCTGGTTCTGTGCTCAGGTATCACTCCTAGCAGGCTTGGAAAACTATATGGGGTGTCAGTATTGAACTTGGGTCAGCCATATGCAAGGAAAATACCCTGCTGCTGTACTATCACTCTGGCCCCTTCAGCCTCTTTAATTTTTTTGTTTTGTTTTGTAATAGGGCCACACCAAGCAATGCTCAGGCAGTACTGGGGGGGGGGGGTGTCATATGAAATGCCAGACATTGAACCTTGGTCGGCTGTGTGCAAGACAAGTGCCTTACACGCTGTCATGTGTACACATCAGTAGGTTCAGAGAAAGTATTCAACAAGATCCAATACCCATTTACGATAAAAAAAAAATCATCAAAATGGGAATTAAAGAAATTTTTCTATATATAGTAAAAGCCCACAAACCCACAGACTCAGTTGTGAAAAACTGAAGCCTTTCATCTAAGATCAGGCACAAGACAAGAACATTCTCATCCTATTATTCAACATAGTATTGGAAATTCTTGAGATAGCAATTAGGCAGAAAGAGATATTTAGGGCAAGGAGATAGTACCAAAGCTAGGGCACACCCAGCACATTCCCAACACCATATGTTCCCCCTGGGTTTAGTCCTAGCCCCCACCCCACACAAAAGAACTGTTTAGGTGTGGCCCAGGGTAGTCTAAGTATCCCCAGTACTACAGGACCCAAGAAGCAACACACCCTTGAACCCTTGCATTGAAACACTAGCCCAGTCTGCCAGGAGTTCCCAGGGGGACCCCTAGGCCTTCTTGAGCACTGCTTGGAACAGCTCTCCATTCACCATTCCACAAAAAATAAAGAAAAGAGAAGAAAAAGAAGTCAAACTATGACTATTCTTTTTCTTTCTTTTTTTTTTCTTGCTACATGTGCAGTGCTCAGGGGTTACTCCTGAGCCTGCATTTAGGAATTATTCATGTTGGTACTTGGGGACCATCTCAGATACTGGGGATTGAACCTGGGTCAGCTGCATGCAAGGCAAATGCCCTACCCACTGTACTGTTGCTCTGCTCCACTATCACTATTTTCAGGTGAAATGATATAAAGCCTTAGAGACTCTACCAAAAACCAAGAACAATAAACCTATATAATAAAGTGATAGACTACATACAGTGGATAAGACAAGTACTTGCCTGGCATGCAGCTGACCCAGATTCGATCCCCAGTACCCTACATGGTCCCCCAAGCATGCTAGGAATGATCCCTGAGCACAGAGCTAGGAGTCAATGCTGAGCACTTCTGGGTGTGACTAAAACCAAAAATCACTCTCACTGTATCACTGTCATCCCATTGTTCATCCATTTTCTCGAGCTGGAGCAAGTAACGTTTCCATTTATCCCAATCCTGAGATTTTAGCAGCTTCTCCTTACTCATCCTTCCCAATGATGCCATATTGGAGGCTCTTTCAGGGTCAAGGGAATGAGACCCATTATTGTTATTTTTTTTGGCATATTGGATATGCCACAGGAAGCTTGCCAGACTCTTAGAACCAAAACTAAATAAATAAAATAAAATGGCAGACTACAAAATCACTATGCAGACAATGAGGTTGAAGAGAACACAAAGTGTTTTACTCCCATTCACAACTGAGAAAAAAATCAAGTATCTGGGAATCAACAAATGAGGTAAAATATTTATATAAAGAAAATTATAAATCTATAAGAAAATACACAAAGAAATAGAAACATATTCCTCGCTCATAAATTCAATGAATTAATATTGCTAAAATGAACCAGAGAAGTAATTAGGCATAAGCTTTGTATGCAGGAGGCCTGGGATCAATATTTAGCACTATAGTCCCCTGAGCACCACTTGGGAACAACTACTGAGCACAGAGCTGAGAGTCTCTGCATCAGTCTTGTATATCAGTGCCATAATCATAGTATTACCAAAACAACAATGTTTTTTTAAATGAGGATAGAAAGCACAAGAAACCATTCTCCATGGGTCTTCTTTTGCATTTCTGTGGAAGCATGTGTAAACTCACACAAGGGGGGGCACGGCACGTGGCTCTATCTCTCCCACCGCCCGCGTTCAGTAGTCTCACCCTTCTCCCACCCCGGAGAGGTCGATGGCGATGGTCATGCGGAGGAAGGAACGAGGGCCAGGCTGGTTGGTATTAGTCATAGTTTATTCTGATTCTCTCCTCATCTGTCTCTCCTCCTTCTGTCTCTGCCCCCCATGCCACTTCATTCTCCTTCTCCTCTCCCCTTCATCCTCCTTCTCATCCTCTCTCTGACCTCTGCTTCTTCCTTCTCCCCCCAGCCCACTCCTACAGTATAGTTAAATCCTCTCTCCATGAGGAACTGGGGAACAATTACAAATAGGTGTGGTCACAATCAATAGGGATGGAGATCAACAGGGGTAGAAATCTTAGCCTCAGGGAAGGCCGCTCTTAGGACAGATTCTCTCTCAGCATGAGGACCCACCCTAGAGCGGAATCCCAAGGGTGTATCTCTCCTCTCCTTGTCCGACAAGCATATAAGCATATATAATATAAATCATTTTGTATGGATACAGTAAGAAATATCTTAAACTTATAGAATTGCT
>JAOXYA010010604.1:0-14026 GCA_028565675.1 Sorex palustris | reverse complement strand
CTCTCTCTCTCTCTCTCACACACACACACACACACACACACACACACACACACACGTGGAAGGAGCCAGAGGGCTCTCTCCTAATGACCAATGACCCGGATCTCAGGGACAGGCCATGCCCTCAACCCTGTCCCTCCACCCTCTACTGGTCCCCACAGCCCCGGGCCTATCTGGAGGCCAAGTCAGGGTTAACGGTGTCAGAAGGGGACAGCTGTGTCAAGAGGTTCCTAGGGTCTCAGAATCTGGGCCAGCCACATGGGGGGTGGGGGTGGGGTGTGTTCTGGACACAGAAGTTTCCCATAACCCTGGGCAGGGCAGGACAGGACAGGGGCAGGAGGCCCTGACCCCATCCCTGGTGAGCACAGCTCCCCCCCTCCCCGCCGGCAAGGAGGTCCCACCCCCTGCCCAGGGTCAGGGGGCCATAAGGGGAACCTGAGGCTCCTCTGCTTATACCTGGGGCCGAATCAGAGGCTTCCCTGGCCTCCTCCTCTCAACCCCCGACCCTGAGCCCCGAGGGCCTCTCCCATCTCTGTCCCCCATCTCCGGTCGGCTCCTGAGGGGCAGCTCTGGGAGTCTGGGGAGTCCAGAGCCACACTGGGGCTCCTCCCCGCAGCTGGGAGGCGCCGCCCTGTCCCCCTTCACAGCGGAAGACCCCCTGCCGGGGCACTGGACTTCCGGCCCCTCGTTCTCAGGGACTTGCTCCCTGTCCAAGCCCAGAGGCCTGGCTTGCACCCAAATCAGCATCGGGAGGGGAAACCGAGGTGAGAGAGTGGGTCGGCTCAGCAGGCGGCCCCCACCCCATGCCCACCCCTGAGGCCCCTGGGGGCTTACCTGGGGCTCTAGGCAGCAAGGACACGGGAGAGCCGGTGCTCCTCGGAGGACAGGTCAAGGCTGGGGAGAAGCCAGGGAGGAAGAGGCAAATGTGTTTGTCTGGGAAAGTCTGTCCTAGCACGGGGGGCCCCGCCCCCACCCCGACTTCCAGAGCCGCCCATGGCCCCCACACAAGTCCCCAGGGAGGCGCTGAAGGATGATCACCTCTGTGGAGGGGCAGAGGCGGCAGAAATGGAGGGGGTTCATGCTTACCTAGTCACAGACGGGGGCAGAGGCCACACGGGGGGCATCTGGCATCCCTGTGGAGAGAGAACAGGAGTCTGAGGAGGGTGGTGAGCAGGAGGCAGCCTGACGGGGGGGCTGTGGGGTCACCCGCCTGCCACCAGGCAGGGCCCTGAGCAGGGGTGAAGGAGGGGCTGTGAGCCCTGGGCTGCGGTGCAGGGGGCTCCTGGACACAGTTCCTCCCAGAGGCGAGCATCCTGCAGTGTGACCACCTCCTGGCTCATCCTGTCCCTATTCCGATGTCCGAACTAGGGCCTGGACAGAATGTCCCAGAGTTGGTTCCCGAGGCCAGGGAGCAGGGTTTGCTGCCAACACCAGGACCTGCAGCCGAGTGGCCACCTCCCAGAAGCAGAGCCCAGGGCCCAGCTTCCTAACCAGTTTGCACCACCTCTTCAGAAACGAGTGTCAGCTCCTGGGGCCTCCACAGCCTGGGGACGAAAGTCCAGAGGGGTCAGAGCCAGTCCAAGATGGCACAGCCTGGCAGTGCCGGCCCCGCCAGCTCTGACCTGCACGGACCCGACTCACATTCCAAGGAAGTTCAGTCATGAGCATCTGCGGGCTTGGCCCCAGGGACCCTGGGCTTTGCTCCTCATCCCCACTTGGACTTCTTCTTCCAAGGACAAAGTCTTCTTCTCCCTGACTCATCTGCCTCAGCCACTGGCCCAGGCTGCCCATGAAGCCCCACAGCCCACATGTGTAACACCGAATCCACACCCGCCCCAGAGTTTGAACACTCGGATAGATGGCCTGGGAGCAACCCCATTTTGCTGCCCGTCATGGGGTCACGTATCCTATCTTGTCTCCACAGCTCTAGCACAGTCTCAGTGCACTCCCATGAAACCCTCAATGCAGCCAGGATGTGGGGGGCTAGCGAGGGGGGAGCTCTTCCCCTGGGCAGGAACAGGCGGGGCCGGAGCCTGGGATCGAGGGTCCAGAACCGGACACCAGCCAGCAATGTCAGGGCACTTGGGTGGCCACTTTACAGGCCATCCACAGGAAGGGGCTGCGGGGAGGAGCGGCCTTGCATGGGCACTCAGCCTTCTGGGAAGTGGGCAGAAGACACAACACTGATGGTGGCGGGGGATAAGGAAGAAGAACATCTGGGTAGGCAGAGGATTGTCTGGATGCCGCAGATGACCCTCGTGGAAAACCCGAGGCTGGGTCAGGTTGGAGGAGGGCTGCCTGCCGTGGGCACAGATAAGCCTCCGGGTAGCCAGGAAGTGCAGCCATCAAGGCCATCTCAACAGAGGCATCACATCCTGGCAACGGAGGCCTTCCTCTCCCCCCCAAGCCCGTCACATTTTGTCCCCATCAGTCCTGCACCCCTCCATGAGGAGCCCAAGGGGGTGTAGTGCTGGGAAAGCCTTCTCAGCCCAGGAAAGCTGCAGGGTCGGGGCGAAGGGTCTCCTCTAGACCCCAGAGCTGCTTTCTGTGCCAGACACTAAAGAGCGTGAGCCGCCCCACCCCCACCCCCATTCCCAGGACTGTGCACACTTATCATCAGCACCACCTCTTCCCAACATATATTCACACACACATGCAAGCACACATGCACACACCTGCATGCACATGTACACGCATGTCCATATGGACATGCATGCTTGCACAGGCACACATGCATAAACGGACACAAGCCTACACACATGCGCACAAGCATATATACACATGCATGCATACGGGCACACACACACACACACACACGCGCACGTGTGCGTGCGCGCGCATGAACTGAATGTAGTGGGTTCCCAGCAGCAGCTGAGGAGGACTCTGAGGAAGAAGATGATAAGCCACCAGCCTGGAGTTGGTGTTAGTCCTTCAGCGGGGCCCAGTAACAGTGTCATTCTGACCCCAGAAGCACAGGGATAAGATGCCTACCTGTCAGAGACAGGAAGCTGAGGCTTAGGTGAAAGCCACTTGGCACAGTTCAACGGGGACCTGGGGGTATGTGGTAGACCCAAAGGTGAGTCCAGGCCGCTCCCTCAGCCCACTCCTGCAGTCCACAGTGAGGAGTCATCCCCCGGGGTATGAGAAACAGCTCAGGCTGCCAGGGGCCCAACCGCACCTGGGGACAGGCACACCAACACCCCCAGCACAGCCACCCAGAGCCAGGATCTCTGCTCTGTGTAGCCCGGTGACCCGGGAACCAAAGAATCAAAGAAGCTCAACTCCCCAGAAGCCTGAGGACACGATTACATGCTCTCAATGACCGCAAGGTGGCGGGCGCCCCCTTGGGTTGTGCGAAGCGGCTCCTTGCACAGGGACCCAGGCCCCACCCCCACTCAGCCACCCCCAGAGCCCAGGAAGGGTCAGGCATGGCCCAGGACATGCCGTCTTGACCCAAGCACAGTTCCAGCTCCATCCAGCGCTAACACCCCACCCACACACACACCAGTCTCCCCACACCCCCACCTAAGTTTACCAGATCCCCCTGGGCCTCAGTTTCTCCTTGCTGCATGCCTCCTCCTTAATTCCCAAAAGTCCCCTCTGTGGCCATTTCTGGAGAAAAGTCAGGAGATTCCACCTTGCCCTCTCCTCTTTCCACCCCTCATCTACAGCAGAATGAGTCAGAAAGCTAAACAGCTTACCAGACCTGATCCATTTCTCTGGACAGATGAACCCACTTTCCAGACAAGAAACGGGAGCCTCAGTCCAGATCCTAAAGCGCCAACCCCTGTGGGACCCGCCTCGGGGCCCGTCCACGCGGGTCCCACCCTCTTCAGCTCAGCCCCATTGCAGGGGCAAGTAGACTGAGGCCCAGAGAAAGGACGAGAAACTCCTCCAGAGTACAGCCAACAGCGGCCAGGCTGGAGCCCAGCCTCCACTCCTAGGTGGCTCCTACCTGTGCTGTCCAGAGAGGGTGGACGGAGTCCGGGGTCAGCCAGCACTGGGGCACGGCCAGATGCCCTCCTGGCTCACCTGGTTCCCGTGTGCAGGGGACTTTCTGCAGCTCTCCAGCACTGAGCTGAGTCCAACTGTGACCCAGGGCTCCTCCCCTCCCTCTCCTGCTGGCCTGAGCTTGGGGGAGGCTTTAAAGGCACAGGAACCTTAGCAGGTGGGAAGAGGGCCGGCCCTAGGTGCTGCTCCTGGCGCTGTGGGACCCAGGACAGCTGCTGGGTTCTCAGAGCCCAGGAGGGCCCCAAGCCCTGACAGAGGGGCCTGAGCTCTGAGAGACTCCGGGAGGCTCAAGAAAGTGAGGTTCCAGGGAGGGGCAGATCAGAACAACAGTCCCCAGGGAGGTGAGCGCCCCCACCCATGCCCCTTCCATGGATGGGTCAGTGTGGGGGCCCACACCAGTGGGAGTCAGAAGGATGCAAAGCAGCTGAGGGTTCAGCAGTGCTCGGAACACAGTTCTCCCCGCCGCCAGGGCAGAAGGGACCCCTCAAACTCACTGCCCCATCACTCTGCCTCAGGGCTGCTGGTGTGCATCCAGGGGCAGCCACTCCAGGGTCCTGTGGAGGGGAGTGACTTGGGGGAGCTTTTCCTCAAATCCCCTCCCCCCACTGCCAACTTTCTGGGGTCTTGTACAGACTGAAAAGAGGACACCAGGCAGTGAGGTGGGGGATCACTAGCACCCGCCCCCCTCCGCCAGGCCATGAAAGGAGACGAGGGGCCCTCACAGGGCTGGCAGGAGCAAGCCTCCCACACCCCTTGATCCGAAGACTGAGGTCCACTCAAGGTCCACTCACAGCCTGTTGCGTGTAGAACAGCCCCGCCTCAACAGCTTAAACACATTCATTCATTCATTCATCCTGCTCCGTCAGGCTTCCCCACATGCGAAGCCCCCAGTCAAACTAAAGATGGGCTAGCACCATCAGTTAAGGGCGGGGGGGGAGGGCCCAGGACCCCTGAGATAGGAAGGACAAAGGGTAGCCTGGAAGCGGTCAGGAGCTGAGCAGGACAGGCGAGGTGGAGGCTGGGGCCTGGGGGTGGGGGTGGGGGCCCCTGAGCATGGTGCTCGGGCCCTGGCGGCCTCTCCAGGAGCGGTGTGAGGGAAATGAGAGGCTTGACCTCCCCGGACCTCCCCGCACTCCGAGGCGTCAAGGTAGGAAAGAGAAGTGGCTGAGGCCAGACCTTGAAGACCAAGTCAGTGTTTCTGGACTTTGAGAGTCTAGGGAGGCTGGTGAATGTGTCACTGGTCTGGGTAACCCATTAACCCTGGCTCAGTCATTAAGACCCTGGTGGGTGATCCCTGGCCCCTCCTCAGGCTGTGGGAGCCTGGGTGGGGGCTTGGGGGGCTGGGGGGCCCCGGGAAGAAGGGCGTGCTGGTGCGGCTCTGGCTCACTGAGTCCAGCACTCTGTGTCCTTGTTCCTTGCATTTTCCTGGGCCGGGTCGGCGTCTTGCCGGCTGCCAAGAAGCAGGTGGAGTGGGTGGGGGGAGCACTCACCACTCACTCCATCATCCCGATGCCTTTCATCCCTTAATCACCACTGCCAGGCTGACACCACCCACCTGGAGTGCTCCCGGGCCAGTGCCAGATGGGAGGGGCGAGATGCCGGACGCACTGTGGGTGGGAGTGGCTGGGCGCCCGGCCATCTCCGCTGGCAGAGCGATGACCAGCAGTGGTCTGCAAGGCCCTTCTTGTTGGGACAGGCTGTCTTGGCTGCGTCACGGGCCCCGGGCACACCAGGAGGGTGCTCCCGGCGCAGGAAACTACCACCCACAAAGGGAAGGGACTTTTCAGAATCAGCCAGAGGGACAGTTGGACAGTGACCTACGCCACAGGGAATGTGTCCAAACCACCTGGGCCACACCCGGCCCTGCAGTCAGGCCTTGGCGTGGCTGTGCCTGGGCCCCAGTCAAGGTGCCTGGGTGGGCCTGGCCCAGGACACACCACATCCACAACCGCTGCCGGCCGCCGCCTCCGCCGTGAGCCCTGCCGGCAGGGCGGGCAGCGCTTGAGCCTTCCAGCACACCCGCTGGAACAGGCCCACAGGGAGGATCCTGGGAGCGGGACCCTGACATCACCCGGGACGTTCTGTGCTCTCTGCACCCAGGGGACGTTTGATAAAACGACTGACTGAAGTGACTTCAAATTATCCAAACATCCTCGCGTCTTTTTCTTTTTTTCTTTTGTTTCTGGGCCACATCCAGCAGTGTTGGGAGCTATTCCCGGGTGCTCAGAGGACCATGAGTTTGCTAGAGATCAGACCCAGGCCTCCCATGTGCGTGGGCAGGAGGGGAGGCCACTCTGGCCTCCTAATCTGCCTCCTGGATCACCTCAGAGGCTTTGTCTCTGATCTCCCATCCTCCAGCACTCCAGATGTCACATACCTGCTCCAGGACGGGACCTCACAGCCTGTGGAACCACAGACTCCCTTCACTGGCACGTGGCAAGTTGGTCCCAATGCCAAGCCCTGTGTATCTTCCTAAAAAGCCTTCTGCAGGTCAGCCTGGCTCAGGTGAGCTGGGCCTCAATCCCTGCCCGCTGTCTGAGGCCACAGAGCTGAGGTACGGGACCACCCTATGGTGGCTACCTGGCCACGGTCCCTCAGAGCCAGGCAGACCACACGGGAGACCTAAAAGGAAGACTCCAGTTCCGTGAAGAGGCTGCTGGTGCACGGCGCCAGAGGAAAGGGGAGCTCTGACCAATTGTAGGCAGCGGCAGGCAGACAGGCAGACACACACACACCCCCACACTCACACACACACACACATCCTGCTCCCCCCACCCAGCACCCTTTGCAGTTTTCAGGCAGCTTTCACATTCTCAGCATCTCTTTGATGTGTGTGGGGAGGGGGGGCTGGCTCCCAGCCAGTGCGTGGGCCTACAGAGATGCCAGCTTATTAACACCTGGGCAAGTCCAACGGCAGTCTGGCACTTGATGGACTTAGGATGGCAGCATGGTCAGGAGTTCCTGTGTTCAAATTCACCCCAGCCACTTTGGGGTGGGGCCTCCTCTTCCGGCAGTTTACTTTCTTTCTGGAGGGCAGCATGATTAAAACGGTTGTTGGGGAGCGGAGGCGGGAGGAGGGGGGTAGTGTTCCAGAGTGATAGTGCAGCAGGTAGGGAGACCATCTTGCATGTGGTCGACCTAGTTTGTTCCTTCGCATCCGATATGTTCTCCCTGAGACCACCAGGAGTGATCCCTGAGTGCAGAGCCGGGAGTAAGCCCTGAGCACCAATAGGTGTGGTCCAAACTCAAACAAAGAGTGATGGAGGCCAGGGGAACGACTTGCATGTGCGAGATCCCCTGGTTTCCATCCCTGACCACTCTGCAGAGTCCTCCGCTACACCTGAGTACCAACAGAGCCTGGTGACTCCTGGGTACTGCCAGGGGTAGCCCACACCCAGATACATTTTAAGAGGGGCTGGAGAGATAGCACAGGGGTTAAGGTGCTTGCCCTGCACATGGCCACCCTTGCTCTGATTCTCTGACACTGCAGAGGCCCCTGAGAAACTGCTGGGAATGACCCCCGAGGATGGAGCCAGGAGTAGACCCCCAAAACTTGTGGCCACAAAAAAAGGTCATTGAGGAACCAGAGAGATAGCACAGCGGGTAAGGTGCTTGCCTTGCATGTGGCAGAGATGGAGTCATTCCCTCAGCACGACATATGGCCCCTCTGAGTGCCACCAGCGAGAAAGAGCCCTGAGTGCATCTGGGTATGACCCAAAAATCAAAAATCAAGCAGGACAAAGCAATAAATGAATAGCACAGTCATGACACAGCAAGCACCCTGCACAAGTGAGGGCTGCTACCCCAGAGCTGGGGCTGGGACCCTGCCTTGCCTCCATCCTGGTTATAAGGGGCCTTGCCCTACACACACACACACACACACACACACACACACACACACACGCACACACACACACCACAGCCGTCACATCCTGTCCGGGTGCCATTTATCCCATGACCTCGTCATTACCTGCAGCGTCTGGGAGCTCCAGAGGGCGGGGGAGGAAGGCAGACTCCGCAGGACCCAGCCCCCACCCCAGCTCTCCCCAACACACCTCTACCGCCTGGAGAGGGGGCCGCGCAGCCAAGACCCCCATCTCCATAACGGGGGGGTTGAGAGGCCCGGTCTGTCTGTCCCATGCTCCCGAGGGCACCCTTGGCTGCACCCCGGGCGCCCAGGAGTCCCTCCCTCCTCTGCCGGGTGCCTCTTTCAGCCCTTCCTGGCCAGTCCCGCTGCAACTCGCCAGGGGCGGGCGGTCGTTTCAAACACCTCGGGTCCACATACCCCAATCTGAGCTCAGCAGTGATCCCCCAGACCTTCACTTGCCACAGCAGCCAAGGGTAGCCCTGGTGGCCACCCCTGCATCCTCCTCGGGGCCCCATCCATCGGCCCCTATTCAACCCCGCTCCTCCAGCCGACCTCAGCCAACACCACCCACCTCTCACTCGGGCAGCTCCTCAGCTCCTCGGCGCGGTCCCCAGACCCTCCACTGGCTCCTTAGAGCAGCTTCAGAGCTCTCAGCACGCAAATCCAAGCAGTCCCTCCCCCTCTGGGGGGAAAAAAAAACCACGTCAAAGGCCCCCTTTGCCCTCTGGATAAATTCCTGCCTTGCCCCGCCCCCTTCCTCCCGCAGCTCCCTCCCTGGGGCTGGCCGGTGAGTCTTTCCAGACCCCAGCCTCAGAGCCTTCTCCAGCGGAAACCCACTTTCACCTTGCTAGTTTCTGGGGACAGGACCCCCAGTTGCAGCTCCCCATCCCAATGAGTATGGGAAGTGGGGGGGGGTGGTAATCTGTTTTTGTCTTTGGTATGGGGAGTTTCCACCGTGCCTAGCAAGCATCTCTGGATGGACGGGCACCAGCTTACCTGCAGGGAAAGTCTTTAGCAGGAGCTGGTGTTGACTCACCTTTGCTAGGGGGGCATCTCTCTCATTTCCCCCTTTCACAGATGAGGTTGAAACACGCTACTGTGATGAATAGAAGAATCCACTACCCACCCCCTCTTAAAAACTCATACCCACCTGGGAACTCTGAATGAGTCCTTGCCTGAAAATCGTGTCTTTGTGGGTATAAGTAAGAAAAGACAACATTGTAAGAAATTAGTAAGAAATTAGTGAGAAAAGACGACATTGCTTTATGGTGACCCTAAGTCCAATAGCTAGCATCATTCTATGAAGCCCTGGTGAGGGGCTAGAGAGAGCTCTGTGGGCGTGCGCTTCGCGTGGAGAAGGCCTGCGTTTGATGCCTGGCACCGTGTGGGGCCCCTCACACTTCTAGAAACAACAACTCTCAAGCTGGGAATAGCCACTTAGCACCACCAGCTGTGGTGGGCTCTCACACCCTTGCCCCCCCCCAAAAGGACTTATGAAGAGACACTCAGAAGATGTGGCAAGAAGAAGCATCTGGAAGAGCTAGAGATAAGATCAATACAGCCTCAGGAGGGACCATTGGCAGCCCCCCAAAGCTAGGCAGATGTAAAGAAGGATTTTTAGGGGGTGGGGGACAATGATAGGGAGAGGGCTTGGGAGAGGACTCAAAGGGCTGGAGTGCATGCTTGGCTGAAGGAGCCCCCCATTCTTTTTTTTTCATTTATTTTATTTTATTTTTATTTTTTGCTTTTTAGGTCACACCCGGCGATGCACGGGGGTTACTGCTGGCTCTGCAGTCAGGAATTACCCCTGGTGGTACTCAGGGGACCATATGGGATGCTGGGAATCGAACCCGGGTTGGCCGCGTGTAAGGCAAACGCCCTACCCACTGTGCTATGGCCCCAGCCCTGGGATCTCCCCATTCTATCTCTGGCACCACTCGGCTCCCATCTCTGGGCACTGCCAGTTGTGCCTCCCCTGCCCCGCCCCCCTGAGCACAAACAAACAAGACTGGCCACCTACTTTGACTGTTTACATAACCTCCAAGTGCCAGATCCAGGGACCTGGATGCAGGTCCCAGGCATCCCCTCTGCCCATCCTCTCCCAGAAACCTTCTTCCACTGCCTGCTGCAGGTCTGGGGCTCTCTCTAGACGGCTTTCTCAACTTTTGCCCACCTTGGTCCCCTTCCGACCTCGTTCTCTTTCTCTGGTTCCTCGTGGTTGGCCCTCTAATCTCTCGCTGTGTCCCCTCCCCCCACACTTATGCAGTTTTCACCCGTGGCCCCCTTAGACTGTCCTGGGCCCCGGTGGGGAGATGCAGCTCCTGCGCTGCCCACTGGCTCCCTTCTCCCGCAGAGCTCTGGAACCATCCGCACGGCAGCTGTCATGGGCTTCAGCCACCAGGCTACTTGCCGAGGTTCCATCAGCCCCGGGCCAGCTGTCCTCCGTCCGCACTTCGCTGGTGGGCAGGGCAGAGGCCCAGGGACGGGGCAGGTTCCTTTCCCTCCTGAGGCAGCCCTGCACCTCGCCTGCTGGCTCCTCGGACCCGGTCCCTCCTCACTCTAATCAGGTCACCATGCGGGTGGCTGAGGGCTCGGAAGCCGAAGATGGAATCTTTTTCTTTATCCTTTTGGTCTTTGGGCCACACCTGGTGGTCCTCAGGGGCTACTCTTGGCTCAGTGCTCAAGGATCACTCCTGGGGGTGGGAGTGGCTCAGAGGATCAAAGGCGGTGCTGGGACTAGTCCAGGGTCAGCAGACGCTTCGAGCCCTGAATGACGGTGGACATTTTGTGATCCTGTCTCCCAGGAGGGTCTGAATTTCCCGACTCCCTGCATCCTCCCTCCCACTGGCTACCCAGCGGTGCCGGGGCTTCACTGAGAGACCTGGGACAGGCCTTGAACCTTCCCAGGAACCGTGGGACTTGACAGACACTATCACAGCTTCGGTGCCCCAGGGGTCTCCATAAACACAGCTCTGTACAGACCCCAGCTACTCAGTCCCCACCCTACCCCCCAAAAGAAAACAAACCCAGCACAGTTCAGGGCAACTCCGGGGGAGGTGTGTGTGTGTGGGGGGGAGTTTTTAGCTTAAAATATATTGAGGCCATTAAGGGGGTGCCAATGGCTAATCCCACTGCCAAGGAGATTAGCTCTGTCTCTGGGGGGCGCCCGCCCAAACCAGCTTCGACCAGAAAAAGACATCAAGCGCCAACTCAAACTAGGCAACCCCCACCGAGGGCGAGGGTGGAGAGGCCCATCTGGGGATCTGGGCACAGACGCCCGCCACCTCCCTCCTTTCCTGGAAAAATGTCCTCCAGGAATCGCTCGGCCAGCCAGGGGCACGGAGTGGGGATGTGGGTGAGGGATCCAGCCTTTCTCAGGGCTCGGAGCCCTGAGCATCCCCCCCCCACCAGCCCTCAGCCGTCCTCCTCCTCCTCCTGCCCCCCCCCCAGGCTCAGCCTTCCCTCCCTCCCTCCCTCCCTCCCTCATCCTCCAGCTTGCCCCCTGCCTCTGGGACTCCCCACCCCACCCCCACCCTCTCACGTTCCAGGGGGCAATGTCCAGCCCTGGCTCAGCCTTCGGAAGGCTCTGGTCAGGTTCCGGGAGCGATCCCAGCCCTGGCTGCAGCTCTGCACATGAAGAGGGGGAGAGGAAGGTCTTACCAGGATGCCGGCTCTGCCCCAGGGCCTGAGCGGTCCCTGGGGCGCTGGGCTGCTACTTAAGTCCCTGGCCCCTTCTCGGGCCCCTCCACTACCACGTCAGTCAGAGACAGCCTTGGCCTCGGGAGAAGGCAGGCTGGGCAGTCCAGCGCCCGCCAGGGAGGAAACCTGTGGTGCCAAGGTGGCCCCAGGACGAAGCTCATGCCAGCAGGGGGAAGGGGAGCCGCCCGGTCTGGGAAGAAGGGGGGCCCGGGATGGGACGGGCCCAGGAACAGACGCAGTGGGACTGCCCAGGCAGGCACTGCAGGGCTGGGGTCAGCAGGTGGACCAGGAGGCAGGAAACTGAGCTGTCCTCTGGCTGCCCCCGGGGGTCCACACCAGGGGCACACAGAACCCCAGCGCCTTGCCATCCTGGGCAGGAAGGCGTCTGACGGTGCTGATTTTCCATGTCCCCCTCCCGCTATCTGAGTCTGGGCTCAGCCCCTCCTGCTGTTGGGGGCTGGAGCTCACCCCCTAATGTCCCCACCATAGTTGAGGGGGACAGGGCTGGGGGACTGGGGGGGTTGCTGGAGGGGCAGCCTCCTGCTGAAGCAGCCTCGTGACCTCAGCACACACAGTGGGGTGGACAGGACTCAGGGCGGCCCGGAGGTGTACCCAGCAACAGCAGGTGCTCAGAGGTGAAGGCTGCTGCCAAAGCTGGGGTTAAAGGTTAACCGGATTCCTCAGGCCACTAATCTGCAGGGTCCCCTGACTCCTGCCAGTTAGGGAGGGGCAGTAAATATTTGTCAATGCAGGACTATGGGTGTCAGCGAATCAATCAGTTACCATCCTTCGGGAAAATCGGCGGCACCCCACCCAGGAACGGCAAAAGGCAGCGGGAGCCCGCACCCAGCGCACCGTGACTCCAAGGCCAGTGCTCTTTGCACCGTCCAAGTGACCGGTCCACCCTCAACCCCGGAGTGGGATTCAGAGGTGCTAAGTGCCACCTCCCCCTAGCTGTCCTCAGCGCCTCTCCGGGCTGCACCAGGACTTTGAAACCGGGTCTCAGCGGCTGACTCTAGGGTGGGCAGGGGGCGTTTCCAACGAGAACTCTCAAACGGGGCGCTTGGGGGGCTGCGGGGACGCCGGGGAGGAAACTCCCTCTCCCCACACTTTCCAGCTCTGCGCAGCGGGGCCAGAGGGGGCGTGGCCGGGGCAGGGCATCCCGGGAGGAGGCGTGTCGTGGGCGGGGCATCCCGGGGAGGAGGCGTGTCATGGGCGGGGCATCCCGGGGAGGAGGCGGCCGGCTGAGGCCCAGACCCGCTGCGCCGCTGGAGCCGGGCGGACGCGGCGCTGGGGCGCGCTGACCTGGGCCGGGATGCAGGCTGGGCGGGTTGAGGGGAGTGTGTGTGTGTGTGTTGGGGGGGATACTCTTGGCTGTACCCGGTGGGAGTCTTGTCTGGGGGAGAGGGCGAGGGGGACCACCAGCCAGGCCAGAGTTAGCAGCCAGCTAGCCCCGCAGACCACGGGGAGAGGAGTGGAGGGAGAGAACCAGGAGCCCGGCAGGGACCGCGTCCGCATTTCTGAGGCAGATGGGGCTGGAGCGATAGCACAGGGGCTAGGGCGTTTGCCTTGCACGTGGCCGATCCGGGTTGGATTCCTCCACCCCTCTCGAGCCCAGCTAGCTGCCGAGAGAGTCCGCCCTCACAGCAAAGCCTGGCAAGCTCTCCGTGACATATTCAATATGCCAAACACAGTAGCAAGTCTCACAATGGAGACGTTACTGGGACCGCTCGAGTAACCCAATGAACAACGGGAGGCCAGTGCTACGGTGGACAGTGAGGTCAGATGTGGATGTTGAGGGTGCTCCAAGTGTGGCCTCAGGGCCGGGATTCAGGTCTTTCTTGGCAGGGTTGGGGTGTGGGAGAGGGAGAGCGGGACAGGCAGTCTGTGCAGCAGCTGGGAGCAAGGAGACGGTGCCCCCCTTCCCCCATCCTCATGGAGACTAGACCGTGTGGCCACCCGGACAGCCCAGCCGGCCGCACCCACACCACAAACAGCCCACTCATACCCGCTGAGTACACACATCCACACCTGCAAATCACAGCCTCTCCCTTGGGATGGGCCCGGCTCCCACCCACACTGGCCTGGAGCTGAGACCAGATCCTAAGTCCTTGGTGGCCGCAGGCCGGCCTGGGCTGGCCACTTCCAATTCTGACCCCCCCACCCCTGCCCCTCACCCTACAGCAGCTGTCACCTCAACCTGACTGTCCAGTGAGGCTGAATCACTTGTGCACTTGTGTCACCTTTTGGGTGACTGAAATTTAGGGTCATAGGGCAGATTGGGACCAACTCCTGGCTTGCCCGCCCCATGCTCACTGCTGTGAGTGTTTTTTTCCTCTGGTCAGTTCTTTAAGAGGAACTGTTCAGGCGGGCAGAAAGCAGGGGTGCCGACTGGGTCACTCTTGGCTCACCAGCCACCAATTTCTCCGCCTTCCCTCCCTCCCCTTCTTT
>JAOXYA010010590.1:0-14027 GCA_028565675.1 Sorex palustris | reverse complement strand
AGGAAGGAAGGAAGGAAGGAAGGAAGGAAGGAAGGAAGGAGGAAGGGAGGGAGGAAGGGAGGAGGGAGGGAAGGAGGTGACACGAAGGAAGGGAGGGAGGAAGGGAGAGAGGGAGGGAGGGAGAGAAGGAGGAAAGATAGAGGGAGGAAAGAGGAAAGGAAGAAGGAAGGAAGGGAGGAAGGGAGGAAGAGAAACTGCAGCTAAGCATGCTGATAGCCCCACCCATCAAAGCAAGACACATGACAGCCCATCACACACTGTGGCACCAGAAACACCAGCAGAGGTCTAACAGGTCTTGTACTTGACTGGTGAGAATGAGGTCACGGCAGGTCATCCAGCCACCCTGTCCAGCTGAGCACCTTTCCAGCCCAGCGGCTGTTCTTCAGTCACCAAAGAAAATGAACTTGCTAGGGCTTGAGTGCGGACCCAACCAGTTGCCAGCAAACCTCTGTGCACTGCCTCTTCTCAGGGTCTCTTCTGCCCTCAGGGACCAGCCCCCTTCCCTGTCCCTGATGTGGATTTCCAATCTGGCTCAGCTGGGCCTGTCGGGAACCGGCAGTCTTGGCAGACAGGCCAAGCTGTCTAATTAAGATAAGGTGGTTCCACTCTCTGGGACCAGTTACGGGAAATTCTGTTTCCAAAGACTAGTTGCTGGGAATGCCATTTTAGCTCTTATCACTTGTTCACTTTTTAAAATACAAAACTTACATTTAAATGCTTGGATTAAATAAAGTGAGGTAAAATTAATATAATAAAATCAACCGTTTTATTCATTTTCTAAAAGTCCTTTCAAAGGTTGGTCCCCTAAAGCACACTTTTTTTTTCGGGGGGAGGGATGCAGTGGGCACAGCCAGTTACGCTGAGAAATTATTCCTGGTGGTGCTTCGGGGACCATATGTGGTGCTGGGGAATCAAACACAGATTCGCGCCATGCAACACAAGTACCATACTCACTGAACTACCTCTCTGACCCCAATCTAATAATTTATGATGAATTAATTTGATTTAGGTTTTGGGGCCACACCGGTGATACTCAGAGATTACTCCTGCAGAAATCCCTCCTGGTGATGCTTGAGGGACCATATGGTGTATCACGGATTAAACCCCAGTTGGCAGAGTACTATTTCTCTGCCCCAGAAACTAACCATTTCATAGCAGTTTGAGCAACCACTGTGCCTACAGGATTACAATACATTTCTATCTCCCCATTGAAATCTCTGGGGACTGGAGAATATTACAGCGGGTAGGCACTTGCCTTGCAGATGGCCAACCCTACCACTGCATCTAGTCCCCTGAGCATCACCATGGGTCACTCCTGAGCACGTCTGGGTGTGGCTCAAAGCTGCATCACTCTGCAATTCAGCCCCCACATCAATCTACAACTGTACCTCATGGTGTTTCACTAATAAAAATCAAAATAAAAAAAATAAAAATAAACGTGGGGTTAAAAAAAAGTTAAACTCTATCTTTTAAGCTATTCTTCTCACTTCTCCTTCCTCACAGTCCCTAGAAACCACCTGCCTACTTTCATCTCTACAAATTTGCCTATTTGGACTCTTCATATATGTGGAAGCAAACAATATAAAAGACCTTTTATGCTTAGGGGTTTTTTTAGGTTAATCCCTGTTGTATATGTATCTACACTTCCCTTCTTTTTGTGGCAGAATTATGTTCCACTGTAGGGGCACATATGATGTTCTCTTCCCTTGGAGGGATATTACAGAATCCATGCTGCGTTCATGTCACTGTTTCACACCAGGTGGATCAGAGAGAAAGGGACAGACATAGAATGAATGCACTCATTTGTAGAATATAAAGTAACATAATGGAAGACTAACATCTAGGGATAGTGGAGATAATAATCCTCCTGGCCCTTATCTCTACTATCTTTGGATGTAGAGATAAGGGCCAGGAGGATTGCTCCATGGCTTGGAAGCCGGCATCAAATGCTGGGGGAAAAGACCGCTGAGAGAAAGAAGGGATCGCCAAGTCAATGATGCTTGGAGGACCTGCTCGGGATGGGAGATGTGTGCTGAAAGTAGGCTATGGACCAAACATGATGGCCACTTTGTACCCGTATTGCAAACCATAACACCCAAAAGGAGAGAGAGAGTAAAAGGGAATGTGCCTGCCACAAAGGTGGGGGAGGGAGTGTTAGGGGGTGCAGGAGGGATACTGGGAACATAGTTGGCAGAGAATAGGCACTGGTGGAGGAATGGGTACTCAATCATTGTATGACTGAAACGTAATCACCAAAGTTTGTAAGTCTGTAACTGTACTTCACAGTGATTTGTTAAAAATAAAAATAAAAGAATAAATTCTGTTTAAAATTGAAATACAAAAAGGAAAAAGATTTCAGTGAGACCCGTAATTCATACTTAATTTTCATCACTTGGTTAAGGTGGCATCTGCTAAGGTTTTCGACTCTAAAATTATCCTCTATACTTTGTTAGATTTTATTGTACTTGTGGGAAAGCACTTTGAAACTATGTTAAAGTGCTTTTCTTCCAAAACACTATTCTGAAAAGACATCTGCACTCCTATGCTCAATGCAATGCTATTCACAATAGCCAAAATCTGGAAACAACCCAAATGTCTAAGAACAGATGACTGAATGACTGGACAGAGAAACTATGGTATAGCCACACACTGGAATACTACTCAGCTGTAAGATGAAATCAGGCCTGGAAAGATTTGGAGAGTATCATGGGGAGTAATGTTAGGAGACGGACAGACAGAGAATGATCTCTCTCCTATGCCAGACATAAAGAAACAGAGTAGGGGAATCACAAAAGTCCAAAGGCAACAGAAACCAAGGACTAGTCTTCAGTAAGAAGCTTCAGCGGGGACGACGGGTGAAAACAGCATGAGGACGACAGTGGAAGGTGGAGGGTATAATGATGGGATGTTCACTTACCAAACCCTATCAAAAACAGTTCTGTAAACCATGGAGCCTAAAATAAAATTTTAAAATAAGAAGGAAAGTCAATGAGGTACCAGTCTAAGGGGGGACAGAAAAGACTTCTGGCGAAAAGGCATTTAGGATGGTATCCAGGGGCTGGAGAGAAAGTACAGGAGGTAAGATGCCTGCCTTGCTCATGGCTGATCCCACTTAGATCTTTGGCATCATATACGGTTCTCTAGCACTGCTAAGAGTTACCCCTAAGCACAGAGCCAGGAATATCCTACAGTAGCACTGGCTAGACCGAACCCTTCTGCCCAAATTAAAATAATACTAAAATAAGATAAAACTTGGGAAAAATACCCCGTTTCTCATAAAACTTTCAATGTGTTCACTTTTTGGTTAGTATCAGTAGAGAACCTTGGGCATTCTGGTTATTCGATGGGCTATGAAACTATATAAACATATGCTTTTTATTAATATTAATTTTGATTCATAAACTGTCCCAGATTTTGATTAGTTGGATCCCTTCAAGCTAGTCCTTAATTGCACTTTTTTTCTTGCACATCTACATCATTCTTTGATTTCTTCCTTGCTTTGGGACTAAGACTTTTTCAAGGTGCTAGGACAACAATCCTATTTTATGGTTTTTTTTTTGGGGGGGGGAGTTATACCTAGCAATGCTCAGGGCTTACTCCTGGCTCTGTCTGTACTTGTTCATGGTAATGCTCAGGAGACCAAATGGGATCTAACCTGGGTCATCTGCGAGCAAGGCAAATGCCCTACCCACTGTACTACCACCTTGACCCCACACTCCTGATTTAAATTGCCCTCAAACCTTTCTTCCTGGACACAAGTCTCTGTCAAAGTAAGCACTGTAAGAGATAAAAGAGCATGGTGGGGCCAGAGAAATGGTACAGAGGCTAAGGCACCTGCCTTGCATGCAACCAACCTCAGTTTGATCCCTGGCACCACATATGCCAGAAGTGATCCCCAAGCACAGAGCCTTGAATAAAACCCTGAGCACTGCTGGGTGTGGCCCACACCTTCCCCACCCCCCCAGCTCCCAAAAAGGGCATAGAAAGGCACAGGTAGATCTTCCAAAATATATGGCACCCATTCTGTAGCGGGCTCAGGCGCCACACGCAGAAGCAGGCTTGAAAGTCTATGGCTTAGTCTCTCCAAAGAACCTCTGCGTAGCAAGCTCACATGCATGTCAGATAGAGGCTGCAAGCACAGGGAATGTGTAAAGCGCATTTGAGAAGGGGGAAAGAGCCTTGATTTACTACGAGCTTCCCAGACAATCTCTGGCAAATTACCTCACCACCCACAGTCTCAGCTACAAATGTTAACTGAGCACTGGCAGCACAGGCGAAGAGACAGCAAATGTGAAGTACTCACAAAACGGAAGAGGGGCGGCACTCATTGGACAAGGACTCGTGTTCCCTCAAATACTTAGGCTGAAGTGACTCTAATTCTAACCCACAACATGACCACACTAGGAGAAAAGAGTTTTTAAGGGATAATTAAGATTAACGTTATCTATATTATCATTGCGTTGGAGTCACACCTGGTGGTGCTTAGGGATCATTCTTGGTGGGGCTCAGGAGACCATTTGTTTTTGTTTTTTTGTTTGCGGGCCACACCGGCGATGCTCAGGGGTTACTTCTGGAGGTGCTTAGGGAACCATACTGGATGCTGGGGATCAAGACTGGGTGCAAGGCAACCTCTGTACTATGTCTCTAAAGTCCAGCACTCTGTATTACACACACACACACACACACACACACACACACACATATATATATATATATATATATATATTAGATCAAACTCAGGACCTCACACGTGAGGCTCTTGAGCTAGTTCCTCAGCACGAAGAAGGGGTGGTGAAAGAGGAAGCCTCAGTTTCCCCCTTGCCCACTGCTAATTGCGGTTCCATTTCAGTTAACTTAAACCGCATTTTGGCCATTCTGGCATATTTTTTGGAGTTTCTGTGATTGGGTAGTTTATGCTTTCCCAAGACCATAAAAATTTTCCCCAGGCCTTGATCTCACAAAAGAGCAAAAAAAATGATCAACAATACCCAGGGAGATGTTTTGAATAAATTACATAAAAGACCCTAAATACATAAAGGGTGTTAGTCTTATTTTAACAACACAGATGGGCCCTAAATTAACAAGACATCTCTGGGAAACAGATGGGAATTCTCTCATACTCCTCTCAATTCTGTTTGATAAACAACACAAAGACCCAGTTTTCCTATAAAATCCCTATAAAACAAGCCATACTTAATTTTGTTCTACACTAAGTTTCTCCCCTACTTGGGAGTTTCTTTCTCTTCTACTTAATTTTCAATAAACTTTTCTATTTTTAAACTCTGAGCTTGAATATCTTTTATTATTCAGTATTTTCATTCTTGAAGCTATTGAAGAAACTGGGAACCATGGACAAACACAAAGACCCACATTATTGGTAGTTAAAACTGAAGTCATAAAAATAGAGCCCTCATCGAATGGGATTTTGTCTGTTTGGGGGGAATTTTCCAAACAGTACTCCGAAGGTCCAGGAGCCCTACCAGTGGTTCTCAGCCAATTAAACAATACAGTGAATGAGTAAATAAATAATGGAGGTTCTTTGCAGTGGCATAGCAAAGTACTACAATTGGAGAGACTTCAGCCACACACATTTTCTTCTTTTCTTTTCTTTGTTTTTTTTTGGGGGGGGGTCACACCTGGCGATGCACAGGGGTTACTTCTGGCTCATGCACTCAGGAATTACTCCTGGTGGTGCTCACAAAACAGAGGTTAAGTGCTCAAGGTGCTCAGGGGACCATATGGGATGCTGGGAATCGAACCCGGGTCAGCCATGTGCAAGGCAAACACCCTACCCACTGTACTCCAGCCCAGTCACACACCTTTTCCATCTCAGTTCTGGAGGCCAGAAACCCAAGCTCAAGGGCTCAGCAAGCATGGTTTCTCCTGGGCTTTGCAATCTTCTTCCTGTGTCCCTGGTGGTCATTGTGTGTGTCTGATTCTCTTTTATTATTTTTAATTGGATATTCATGAGATAGACCACTACAAAGTTGTTTATGATTGGGTTTCAGTCATACAATGATCCAACACCCATCCCTCCTCCATGTACATTTCCCACCACCAATGTCCCTTGTTTCCATCCCACCATCCCCCAACCCTCTTACTGCCTCCAGTCTGCCTCTATGGCAGGAACTTTTCTTCTTTCTCTCTCTTCTTTTGTGCATTATGGTTTGCAGTACAGGTAGTAAGAGGTCATTATGTTTAAGACATTCAGTGTTTTTATCAGGAAGGTAAGACTGGAGTAGTTTTTTAGCTGGACGGCAGCTTTGGGATGTTGGTATGACTTCCAGAGCTTCTGGAAATACAGAGAGGTGGGGGAAGGAAGCCCATCCAGGTCCTGAGAAAGCCTGGAAATTTCAGTCACAAAACCTCCATACCTGAATTTTCAGCAGACTATATCTCATTGAGGTTTGAGATGGTAGAGTCTGACTGGGGGGCACGGTGGCAATTTTGGGTTGTGGAAACAAGTGGTTGCTGGGGCTCTGAGCTAACGTGTCTCCCTCTGATTTACCCCAGTCTGTTCATCCTTGCACGGGTTGGAGATTAACTGTAACTTTTGATGTCTCTCGAGATTTATTTATGGGTCTTTAAAGCAAGACCAGAAGAAGAGTTTCCATGGTGGCACCAGAATTGGTTCATAGGGGTAACTGCCAATGCTTCCAGGAATATAGAGAAGTGGGGGAAGGTACGTGTGTCTCATTTTCATTAGGGTACATTTGCACGGCCCCATTCTATTTTTAACCCCCATCTCCAAATTGTTTCATTCTCTACCATTATGGATTTATTGGCAGGGGAAGCCCCCCAATTTAGCCTACAATACTCCATCCAACCCTGGACTCTCAAACATCTATATCCTCCTTTCATGAAAAATAAATGCAGCCCCCTGCAGACAGTCCCAAAGCCCTCATCTATGCCAGCATCAATTCGAAATTCCAAGTCCCATCTAAATATCATCTACTTCAAGTGTGGGTGAGACTTGGAGTATGATTCATCCCAATGCAAAAATTCCTCTCCAGCTGTGAAGCTGTGAAACCAGACAAGACATCTGCTTCTAAACACAAAGGGGAGAAGGGCATGCACCCCCACTCCAAGGGGAGAAATCAGAAAGAAAAGGCGATTCAGAGATCCCACGCAAGTCCCCTGAAAGTGAGTGATGACACTTTAGACCAGTGTTTCCATGGGGGCAGAGGCGGGGGATACTGCTCCCCAGGGATGCTGGAACCCTCTAGGGCGGGGTAATGATAGCTTCAGAAGCAACTTGGGGGCACTGTTTGTTCATTTGTTCATTTATAGAGAGGTACTGACTGTTGAGTTGTTTTTTATTCTGAAAAGAGGATGGTAGGCCATATAAGTTCAGGGACCACGGCTTTAGATTATATCAAATCTTGTTTTGATGTAACAGTATTTCAATAGAAAGCTACTCTTTTGTTGGGGAGGGGGGAACACACCTAGCGGTGCTCAGGGCTTATTCCTGGCTCTGAACTACTGGGTCACTCAAGACAGGGTTGGGGGGGGGCATTTGAAGGGTGCTGGGAATCAAACTAGGGGCGGCCACATGCAAGGCAAGCACCCTACCTGCTGCATTATCACCCCAGCCCCTAGAAAGCTTTTAACCAAGTGGAAAATGACTTTTCGAGAAGAAAATTACTCTTTAACAAGAAATTTATTATTATTTCCCCCCTTCTTTCCCTTTTGTTGTTGATACAATTACCAGAGGTCACACATTTGGCCCAAGGAGCCAGGGATGACAACTGTCAGGACCACCCAGATTACATTCAGAGTTTCTGAGAACTGAACTCTCAGTCTCACGCCTGTAAGTCAGACACTCAACTGCTGAGACACCTCATGTGCCTTGCAAAGATACCTAAGTTTTCCATGTCCTTTTAATTGAAAAAAAGGACAAACACTATAATTTGAGCTCCTAGCATTATTTGAAGAGAGTGAATCTTCAATTTTCAAGTCAGGGAAAACATTAATTTTCACATTCCTTGACAATTAATTCTCTAGAAGAACAGTAAGTTGTTCCAAAATATCAAGATTTTACTTTACATTGTGTATGTGTGTGTGTCTATGATATTAGAGGGGTGTGTGTGTGTATGAGAGAGGGGTGGGGGAGAGAAAGAGAGAGAGAGAAGAGAAAGAGAGAGGAGGGACGAGGGGGGAAGGGGAGGGAGAAATTATCTTATCGTTTGCTTCTGATGAAAGTTCTAGGTGTAAGAAAGATCAAATAAGGTTTCTTGGTTTCTCTGGTGCCTCTCTGTTTCCTTTCACCTTGAGCAACTGTTTATTCTGTGTCTTGGTCAAGACTGCAAATTGCAAATAGGCTTCTCAAAACCACAGGAGAATTAGTTTGTCAAATGCAATTCTTGAGAAAATCTGTAACTCAGGGCTGACTTTCTCAAACCAGAATTTGTGATTTTTCTGTGGTGTGTTGGCTATTCGAAGAAGTAGCCTGCTGTTGTTGTTTGCAGTCAATGTCCTGATGACATTCTATATGGAGATCTTGTAATGTGCTTATACACCATCTGAATGTTCTGTGAAACACCCAAACTTCTGCCGTAAGTTCAGAACTTCTGTTCATTTTATTAAGAAGCATTTTTTTTCTTTTTGGGTCGCACCCAGCAATGCTCAGGGGTTACTCCTGGCTCTGCACTCAGGAATTACTCCTGGAGGTGCTTGGGGGACCATATGGGATGCCAGGAATCGAACCCTGTGCAAGGCAAATGCCCTACGTGCTGTGCCATCTCTCTGCCCCCCCCCCCAAAGACCAGTCTTGATGCATCCATACCCATACCTACTTTCATCCTCCTCTTGAATTATGTTAAAACAAATGCTAGACACCAAACCACTGTCTTGCTAACATATACATGTCAAAATTTTAATAGGCACTTCCCTAAAATCTGATTATCTTTCAATTCCATGGAATTTTATTTCTTCACATTCTGCCATGGATGTTTTTCTCCCCTTTCCCCCTCTGGTGGAAGGGACAGAAGGCAGAAAACATTCTTCTCTTTCCTCTGCTTTGAACCAATAAGAGGCAAAGAAGCCACATAACTGACAATTTTGAAATAACATCTGAAAAACTGGATTGGGTCTTACCAAATTTTTAGCCAAATTTTCCACTAGAGAAATACATCTATGTCATCATTGGGACATCAGTCAGTCACAACCTTCCCTCCTAGGTATAGATCCTACTTGGGACCAAGTACAATTAGGAGCACATTGAAGTATATTTTATCACTGCTGGCAGTTGTAGCTGGCAAAGAATGTTCAGAGAGCAGAAATCCTATTCATTCAGCTTCCTTCCCCAATTAGGAGCTGAGGGAATGAGAGACAAGGAGATGGCCCCAAGTGCTACACCCCAATGGCTTACAAGGGAAAGAAATAGCATTCCCTGAGTGATACTTCAATTCACTTCATTTTTGCCAATCCACAAGGTGATTTGTTAACATAAAATTCCCTTAGAACAAGGTGACCTATTTTTCATAGGTTTATTTTCCATGCATTTTCCCCTGTGGACTGCCTGATTTTCTATCAAATCTTTTATTTGTCCACTTGTAGGACATTCTTAATAATAGGGAAGTTAGCCCTTTGATTTTACACTGTTGTTAATATTTCCCCCCTGGGTCTTGCTTTGTATTTTGACTGAATTTACAGTTTTTCTTTTCATGGAGGAACTTAAAGCTTTTCTTTAGTTGCAACATCCAGCAAGATAAGGGCTGCTTTGGTACAATGAAATACAATACAATCTCATGTACTCCAGGCCTATTGGAAATATTATAATAGCCCATTGAAAATGACTGAGGTCTGTTTGTGTTCTTATGAATGCAGTAAGAAATAATACATGCTCTAATCATTTTACCTTTTCTCTTTGGCTGACAAAGATAACTTTATCAAAATCTACTAGTAACCCCCCAGCGACCCATATGTCACCCTGGCCACTCACATGGTGGAAAATTGTAAAAGCAATGGAAAGGGTTTGGAAAGTGAATGAGGTCACTTCAAAATGATTTTAATCTCCTGTACTATTGTACCTAAAGTGACTAGCACACATTTCCCCCACTTTGACATTCTAGTCAGGGGTTGATATCTCTAAAACGCCAATCCACCCAAAGGGGGTGGAAAAAAACAACACCTCATTTCTCCTCCTTCTCTGGAAGTGACAAGAGGTGATAATTTCCTAAATCCATGGGGTATTAGGACGAGAAAGCATTTTGGGATTTTCCTGGTCCAACCTCCTTATTTATTTCGGAAAGGAGAAGTGGCTACTGCCCTTCTCACCAGGAGTCACCCCTAACTTCCTCTCCTACCTTCTAGGCTAGTCCAGTTACCTATTACTCTTACTTAGCAATGTAGGGCACCTGAAAGAAACAGATCGGCAGCAGCCAAAGGGATTCATAGTACAGTGAGTAGGCGACAGTACACTTGCACATGGGTTTGAATCCCCAGCATCCCATGTGGTCCTCTGAGTCCTGCCAAGAGTGAGCGCTGAGGACAGAGGCAATAGTAACTCTGAGTACTGCTGGGCATGGCTCGAAAAGAAAGAAAGAAAGAAAGAAAGAAAGAAAGAAAGAAAGGGAGGGAGGAAGAACGAAAGAAAGAAAGAAAGAAAGAAAGAAAGAAAGAAAGAGAGGGAGGGAGGGAGGAAGGAAGAACGAAAGAAAGAAAGAAAGAAAGAAAGAAAGAAAGAAAGAAAGAAAGAGAGGGAGGGAGGGAGGATGGAAGAACGAAAGAAAGAAAGAAAGAAAGAAAGAAAGAAAGAAAGAAAGAGAGGGAGGGAGGAAGGAAGGAAGAACGAAAGAAAGAAAGAGAGGGAGGGAGGAAGGAAGGAAGAAAGGAAGGAAGGAAGGAAGGAAGGAAGGAAGGAAGGAAGAAGCAATAATGAAATAATGAAAGAGAGAGAGATAAAGGTGGGAAAGGGAGGGAGGGGAGGAAGGAAAAAAGAAGGAAGAAGAAAGAGAGAAAGAGAAGAAGGGGAAGGAAAGGAGTGGGAAGGGAAAAGTTAGGTAGCTAGGTATGGAAACACAGAGGAGAGGGGAGAGAGATCTAACTCCAGAGCCCTTGATAGAACCGTAATGTCAAAGAGGTAGCAATTCCTTGCGCAAAACTCCTTCCCCTGTTGTCAGGTGTCCAGAGAAAGAAAGATGCAAGTTAGAACCATAATCCCTCTCACAGAGTGTTCCCTTGAGGTGGGTTGTTATTCCTGAACCTTTCTCAACTTCAGTTGCTCCTTTCTCTTCTGTTGTGTGTGCAGCCCATTCTACTCTGATTCTTATTCCTACTATGCCATTGAATGACCCTTGGTCCAGATCAACAAATTTCATCTTGTCAAACTGGGTAGTCCCTGGGCTTGGCTGCATTTGATTGAGCTGATCACACCCTCTTTCTTTCTCTGAGCACTTTTCTCTTCCGGCTTCCAGGAAAGCCACTTTCTCCTGATTCTCCTCTCTGGGTGTTGTCTCCCTGTCACGGTGGCTGGTTTCTTTTCGTCTCCAGGCCTCTCTACCCTGGAGGATCCTGGGAACTTCCTCTTTGCCATCTGCACTATCCTGTCAAATGATCTCATGCTTCGTGGCTTTCTGTATGAACTGATCCATAAAAGGATAATTCTCAGATCTCATTCACAACTCCCACAACTTCCCAAAACAGTTCTAAACACCAGCTGCCCCTTGAGACCTCACCATGGATACCCGACAGGCACCTCAATATTACATCTGAGAAAAATTTCTCTTTTGGCACTCTAAACTGTTTTCTTTCACAATTTTCCTGTTGCCTTTCTTTCAGTTGCTCTGGCAAAACCTCGGTGTACCCTTAAATCTTCCCTCTCATATCCTATATCAAATCTGTCAGCAATGCTTGGACTTCCAAAATAAATCAAGACTTGAAAATAAAATTACTCCCCCTTCATGGAAACCACTTCCAGCTCTTACCTGGACCATTTCAACAGTTTCCTAATGGGTCTCCAGGCTTCCACAATCCTGCCAAAATGCAAGTCAGATGATGAATCTCCTCTAATGATTTCCTGTCTCCCACCAAGTAAATGCCCAAAATCCTGATAATGACTTATGGGCTCTATGTGATCTCGCTCCTACTTCTTCTCTTATCTCAACTTTGAGGGCTGACATCTGCTCAGTGCACCAGTTTCCTTGCAATTCTGTGACATGCCAATGTGTGCCTGGCAGCGTCTGTCCTCTCACTGTAGAATGATGATGTACCCTGCAATTGTCAGATGACTTATTTCTGTCATGACCCTGCTCAATGTCACTTTTTTGTTTGTTTTTATTTGGGGGCCACACCTGGTGATGTTCAGGGGTTACTCCTGGCTCTACACTCATAAATCACTCCTGGCAGGCTCAGGGGACCATATAATATGCTATGAATTGGACTCAGGTTGACCTTGTGCAAGGCTAGTGCCTTACCCAGTGTACTCTCACCCTGACCCCTGTTTAATTTATCTATATATTTTTTCATTTGTTTCTGGGTCACACAGGGTGGCCCACACAGGGTTTACTCCTGGCTCTGTGCTCAGAGATCACTCCTGGCAGTGCTCAGGGGACCCCATGCAGTGCTGGGGATTAAACCTGGGTTGGCCGTGTGCAAGACATGTGCTCACCTGCTGTACTATCTAACCCCTGCCGGGAATAGTCTGTTTCAACAAAAAAAATGCCCAATACCTTTTCTGAAGATGAATGAACCCTCTATTTATGTGGTTATTTTTGAGACCACAACCAGTGATGCTTGGGGATTACTTCTGACTCTTTACTTCAGGTTCACTCCTGGTGATTTGTCCAGGGGATCATGCAGTGTCCAGGGTTGAAGCTGGACCTCCCATATGCAAAGCATGTGCTCAGTTTAGTCAGTTACCTATGTAGCCAAACATCCTCTGCTTAGTTGAACTTCATTAGTATATGTAAAACATTTAACACGTTGACTCTGGCATGCACCACAGGAATATGTCTTAATTAACACAAATGATAGTGTCAGCATCAATGTGTTTTAGACTCTGGATACAATGTGACCTACTCAACAGATCAGTAAGAAAAACCTAGAAGTAGGAGAGACACGTTTGACAGCATTGCTACTCCACAGAAGTGGAAATATGTCCGAGGAAAGTCATTTGCCAATCTATATGCTGGATCCATATTTCCTTTGAAGCTTCAAATCTGGGGATTTTATTTGAGACTAAGACATCACAGTCCTAAAATTTTTAAGATTATCCCAATGCGTTATTTTTTAATAAGAGGAATTTTTATTCAAAGAATTCTATTTTTGAAAATAGTTTTAAAATGTGACTATAAGGAGGCGATAAATATGGTCACAATTCCATAATTGGGGAGTCCTTCCCAGCCATACTCAGCAGTGGCAGATTAAAAAATCAACATGCAAAAGTTCATGGCTTCCCTCTATACAAATAATGAAACAGAAAAGAGATATTAGAAATAAAAAAAATGAAAAAAATACCTATCGCCATTTCCTTAGTGCAGAGTAGGGAGACTCATGGTCTGTTACTATTTCTGACTGGTTCCTTGGTATTTTATTATTGATTCACACTGGATGTATTTGGAGTTTATTCCTAGTTCTGTGCTCAGGGATCACTCCTGGCAGTGCTCCAGATAGAACTGGTGTGGTCTATGTGCAAGGCAGGCACCTCATCCACTGGACTGTTTCTCTGGACCTCAACTAACTTTTTAAATTTAGTGTTGCGCAATGGAGTACTATGTAGCTGTTAGAAAAGACGAGTCATGAAATTTACATACAAGTAGTACTACATGGAAAGTATCATGTTAAGCGAAGTGACTCAGAAAGAAAGGGATAGACACAGAAAGGTTGCATTCACCTGGGGAACATAAAGTAACAAAATAGGAGACTAACACCCAAGAGTGGCCGAGATTAGTGCCAGGACTTTTGCTCCATGACTTGGAGGCCATCCACACATGCTAGGGGAAAAGGGAACTCAGATAGAGAAGGGAGCACCAAATAAGGGTGTTGGGAGGATCCTCCCAGGATGGGAGAAGCATGCTGAAAGTAGA
>JAOXYA010010577.1:0-14028 GCA_028565675.1 Sorex palustris | reverse complement strand
CAGTAACAACAAAGTCTCCAATGGAGACGTTACTGGGCCCGCTCGAGCAAATTGACGATCAACGGGAGGGCCTTTACATTATTATTATTATTATTATTATTATTATTATTATTATTGGTGAGGGGCTGGAGCAATAGCACAGTGGGTAGGGCGTTTGCCTTGCACACAGCTGACGTGGCCGGCCCAGGTGACCTGGGTTCGATTCCTCCACCCCTCTCGGAGAGCCCGGCAAGCTACCGTGAGTATCTCACCCGCACGGCAAAGCCTGGCAAGCTACCCGTGGCGTATTCGATATGCCAAACACAGTAACAAGTCTCACAATGGAGACGTTACTGGTGCCTGCTTGAGCAAATTGATGAACAATGGGAGGAAGGACAGTCACAGTGATTTTTTTTTCTTTTTGGGTCACTCCTGGCGATGCACAGGGGTTCCTCCTGGCTCTGCACTCAGGAATCACTCTTGGCGGTGCTCAGGGGACCATATGGCATATGGGATGGTGGGACTCGAACCAGGGTCGGCTGTGTGCAAGTCAAACGCCCTCCCCTCTATGCTATCACTCCAGCCCCTCCTGATCCTTTCCATACTCAGGATATCATCTTGGTGGCCTTGCCCTTCCCGCTGCCCACTGGTTATTGCTCTCACCGTGCGGGGTTCCCTTCCTTGGTGCCAGATCATTGGCAAACAGAAGAGTATTGTGTATTTGCAATGTTTCAGCCACAATAGGCAGACACACACATACATATACACACTCACACACACACACACACACACCTTCTCATAATATTGCAGTTCATTTCTCGATGTCTGCAATGATGCTGAGCAACATTAGCTAAGATGCTAATGGAAACCAAGTGATGCCTTGGGAGCACTCTAGTCTCCAGGGGTTGGGAGAGGAACTTTCACATGTGACCTCTACACAAGGCAGTGGAAGTTCACAGTAGTGGAAGGCGGGAGGGATGAGACTCAAAAAAGGACGTAGGCCTGGACTTCGAGTTGCAGTGATGGGACAGAATACTAAGGTGGTGAGGGGATTGTGGCTGGATTTCCATTGGCACTTGGTCCTCTGCTGGCTGTTCTCGCATTGGGTAGAGTCTCACCAACAGATGCAGCACCCGTAGATCTAGGGAGGCCCCCTCAGAGGAAATAGTGTGGGGATACTTGTTCTGGAAGAGGGAGAGAATTTCACTGTAAATTTGTAAGCTGTGTTGGGGGCTGGAGAGATAGCACAGAGGGTAGGGCGTTGGCCTTGCACACAGCAGACCCGGGTTCGATTCCCAGCATCCCATAGGGTCCCCTGAGCACTGCCAGGAGTAACGCCTGAGTGCAGAGCCAGGAGTAACCCCTGTGCATTGCTGGGTGTGACCCAAAACAGCAAAAAAATATTTGTAAGCTGTGTTTAGCTTTGATACAGCTGGGAGCTGGCAGAGTGCTCGAGATCAGTGTTTCCCAACTGTTGGCCAGATGGACCCCCCCAGGATGTACCAACGGGCCACCAGTGAAAATGACACCAGTGAGAGTAGCATGCTGTAAAACTACAATAGGGGTTGGGCAGAGTAAACACGGGAAGGAAGCAAAGAAGTCATGATAGGAAAAAGGTTTAAGTAACTCTGGCTCAGGCTATGGGCGGTGAATGTGCAAAGACCCTGTGGCAGGAAGTCGCAAGATCCACTTGTGAAACAGAGGAAACTAGAGGTCAGAGTGTCATGGTGGGCAAAGTAGGAGACTGAACTTGTGGGCCTTGGGAAAGGAATTTTTGATTCCCATCATGGGAGCTCGAGGTAAAGGCCCTCCCGTTGTTCATCAATTTGCTCGAGCAGGCCCAGTAACGTCTCCATTGGAGATTTTGTTGTTACTGTGTTTGGCATATCGAATACATCACGGGTGGCTTGCCAGGCTCTGCCATGCGGGCGAGATACTCTCGGTAGCTTGCCGGGCTCTCCCAGAGGGGCGGAGGAATCGAACTCAGGTCAGCCACGTTGGCTGCGTGCAAGGCAAACGCCCTACCACTGTGCTATCGCTGTCAAGTTACTATTGAAGCCAATGACAGTTCAAGAGTGGTTGGGCAGGCTAGCTTAGGGCACTCGAGATCAATGGATGGGAGAGAGACGGCACTAGTGAATACCAGGGAGGATGTTGGAGAGGAGAAAGGATGGGATTTGGCATCTCCATGGCATCCAAGGAGATGGAGAAAATGGTACCCAGCAATGAGAACTAGGAGCTAAATTTGATGGAATCACTGCTGGGCTCTTTCCTCCTTGATTGCTCAGTGCTGATGTCCAAGTTTTGGTGGTTACAAGACAGGGATGGAGAAGAAAGGGACAGACACAGACACAGACACAGACACAGACACAGACACACACACACACACACACACACACACACACACGTCCTCTTGGGGCAAAAGGGCAGAAGCCAAAATGGGATTTTGTTTTTTGTTTTGTTTTTGCTTTCTGGGTCCCATCCAACGATGCTCAGGGCTGACTCCTGGCTCTGCACTCAGGAATCACCCCTGGCGGTGCTCCGAAGGACCCTATGGGATGCCGGGGATCGAACTTGGGCCAGTCGCATGCCAGCAAACACACTCTACCCGCTGTGCTATCGCTCCAGAGCTGGATTTTGTTTGTGACACTCAAGTGGTGTTCCCAGCTGGTCCGCGGGCTGCGTAGACGGACGCAACTCAGATGAGTGAGATTATGTCAGAGGGAAACTGGGGGCACCCAGCGACAGCCAATAAAGCCACACAACGACAGTGGTCACCAAGGAAGAAAATGAAAAGCTGACAAGAAAGCTTGTTCGTGCATCTGTCGGCCTCCGAGGCTGGCCAGCCAGACGAGGAGGAGAAATCACAGGGCTATTTTTTTCTGACTGTTTTCCCAGATGCTGCTTCTCAGAGGAAACGAGGGATAAGCCCAGGGCTGGGGGTCACACACGTGCCTGGGGGACCTGGGCCTGGATCTCCCTGAGTCCCGTGTTCCCTCTCTACCCTCCGGGTATACATTCTTTGTCTCCATGTTCCAACACTCGGTTTCTGATAACGCGGGAGAATCCGACCCTTAATATTTCAGCACTGAGAAACTCTTATCTCTCTCCAATACAACTCAGTGCTCTCTGTCATGAACGATAAGCCTGAAGGAGCCTTATTACTGAGGAGAGTGAAAAGAGGAGACAAAGGGACACAGAAATGCAGCCGGAGCGATAACCCAGCAGGGAGGGCGTATGCCTTTCACACGGTCGACCTGGGTTCGATCCCCGGCATCCCATCGGGTCCCCCGAGCACCGCCAGGGGTGATTCTTGAGTGCAGAGCCAGGAGTCAGCCCTGAGCATCACTGAGTGGGGCCCAACCCTCTCTCCTGTGATAAAAAAATAAATAATAAACAAAAAGCAGAAATGTCATAAGCCTGGGCTTCAACCCTGTGGCATTGTTGGGGTTCACTTGGCACCGAGTGATTAACTGGACACCAACTTTTTTCCCTTGGGCGGGAAGAAAGGAAGCCCTAGATGACTTGGTTCCTGCTCCACCCCCAGTTCTTGGTTGCCAAGAGTTCGGTCTTGTTTCATGGGGCTGTGTGGGCCACTCCTGCCTGCCCTCAGCTGGGGGGCTGAGAAACGGTCTGCAGTGGGTCTGGGCCTAAGGAGGAAGGGAGGGAGAGAGAGAGGGAGGGAGGGAGAGGGAGAGAGAGATATTGGGAGGAGCTTCAAGGGTCTTTCTAGAAATGAATTGGCTTATCAAAGAATTTTTTGTTACCGTGTTTTGGCTTTCTGGTGCTCACCCGGCGATGCTCAGGGCTGACTCCCGGCTCTGCACTCAGGAATTACTCCTGGCGGTGCTTGGGGACCCTAGGGGATGCCGGGGATCGAACCCGGGCCAACCACGTGGAAGGCAAACGCCCTCCCTCCTCCAACCCCATATATATATATATATTGTTTGTTTGTTTGGGGGCCATGCCTGGTAATGCCCAGGGTTCACTTGCCGGGATCAAATCTCGGCCGGCCGCGTCGGAGGCATGTTCTACATCACGGCTCCGACTTTAAAAACCTCTATATTCAGAAACAAAGGCTGGTGGGGTGGCAGAGGGCACACGGGGTTCCTCACTGAGCCGGCTTTGATTGCAAAACACCCACCTCCGGCACGCGGGGCGGATGTGATGAATTTTCCAGGCCCCGGTAGAATCTTTCTGATCCTCCAATATCTCCGGTGATAAGAGAGAGGTTGTTTGACAGCGGGAAGATTTATTCACGTGGAATTCGCCCCCCACCCCCCATCCCTCATGGTGCGATTGATCATCGGGAAGAATCTCAGCCCACAGGGTAGGGCCTTCACGGGAGGGGGGGACCCACCGGGGCTTTGTGGAACACGGAACAGAGGAGAACTCAGGGCGCCGTGCATGACGGCGCCTCAGAATCAGCCTGAATCTCCCCCTGCGACCTTTAATCATATTGGCCAGTTTCTACCCTTATCTCCCTTCTCTTGTGGCTAACAAGGATTTTTTAAAAAGTGTACACTCTCTGCCTCCCTCCCCCCCCTCTCTCTACCTCCCTCTCTCCATCTCTCTCCCCCCTTCCCTCCTATCTGGACACCTCTACTTCCATCTCTGTGCATGTGGCCCTTTGCATGTTTACACCCTTGCTTCCCAGACACCTTGAGTCCTTCCTCCACCTTCCTCGTTGATTCTTGAGCTGCGTGTTCCCTTGAGGGCTGGATAACCTCCAAGGTCATAATATCCGAAAGGAAGAATGAATCCGAGACAGCCAGACTTCAGTGCCTTGGCTTGGCATCTCGTCAATGCAGAGTTAGGGCATTTTTGATAGCGTCTGCATCAGTAACGGATCTGGGGGGTGGGGTGGGGGAACCTATGACTGCAGAATGCCACGAGGTTCTCTGCACACCCCCCGAGGTCCCCACTCTTGGTCGGCCGTCTCCTCTGGTGACGTTTCCACATTCCCCTGTCTCCTTCTCTCAGACCTCATGAAAAATGGCTTTGCCATCTGCAGCTGTCAGAGAAGCCTGGAGTCGGAGAACGGCTCAATGAATATACAAATGTGCAGCTGGACCATCGCCCCTTCCAGAAGGCGGCTGGAATATAAATCATCAGGAGCTTGTCCTTCTCCAGGAACGGGCAACCCCGGGGGGCTCCCTGGCAGAAGGGACTGAAGGGCTTGTGAAAGGGCCCCGAGGAATAAGCCCCTGGCAGGAAGTATGTGGACAGATCGTCCGGATCGAGCAGAACCAGGAGGAAACATTTCTCCAAGACCTTCCTTCTTGGGCTCTTCTTTTTTGTTGTTTTCGCTTTTTGGGTCACACCCGGCGATGCTCAGGGGTCACTCTTGGCTCTGCACTCAGGAATCATGCCTGGCGGTGCTTGAGGGACCCTATGGGATGCTGGGGATCGAACCCAGGTCAGCCATGTGCAAAGCAAATGCCCTCCTCACTGTGCTATCGCTCCAGCCCAATTAGTTAATTTTAATTATTTTTTCTTTCTGGGTCACACCCAGGAATGCTTGGGGTTACTCCTGGCTCTGTACTCAGAAATCACTCCTGGCAGTGCTTGAGGGACCCTATGGGATGCTGGGGATCAAACCTGGGTCAGGGGATTGAACCTTGGTTGGCTGCATGCAAGGCAAATGCCCTCTCTGCTGTGCTATTGCTCCACCCCCAATTAGTTAATTTTAATTTTTTTTCTTTTTGGCCCACACCCAGCAATGCTCAGGGGTTACTCCTGGCTCTGCACTCAGGAATCACTCCTGGCGGTGCTCGGGGGACCCTAGAGGATGCTGGGGATCAAACCCGGGTCAGCTGCGTGTAAGGCAAATGCCCTCCCCGCTATGCTACCACTCTGACCCCATCCTGGGCTCTTCTTGCGGGTCGGGGAACCCTGAGACACGCACCCAGACTTAACTCCACACACTGGAGGAGGATGCTCCTCTCTGAGCCGAGGGGAATGTTAGCTGGGATGGTCCTCATTCCAAGCTTTGGATTGTGACTTAAAAAACCCCAAAATTTGGGGCTGGAGCTATAGCACAGCGGGTAGGGCATTTGCCTTGCACGCAGCTGACCCTGGTTCGATTCCCAGCATCCCATATAGTCCCCAGAGCATCACTAGGAGTAAATCCTGAGTGCAGAGCCAGGAGGAATCCCTGTGCATCGCCTGGTGTGACACAAAAAGAAAAAAAAACAAAATTCTGGGTGCTAGATTTTAGCAGAGATGGGAGGCCCAGGGCTGGTGACAGGGAAGAGACCGAATACTAAAGACTACTACAGGGCACTGGAAGACAGAGTCCTTGTGGAAGAAGGAGGCTGGGAGGCGGGGTGGGTCCGACTGTCTGGGTTTGCTCCCTGGATGTGACATTGGAACGGGAACTTCCGGCGGACATGCAGGGACCTTAGGAGGAGTTGGGAGCAACTGAAAGGGGACAGCAGAGGACAAGTGTTTGCACGCCGAGGCTGGGTGAGGGACATTGTCTGCATGTGAGGTGGGGGGCTTCCAGAGTGGCACAGGGACCCTTGCTGGGCCTGCCCTGCAGAATGCAGAGCTCATGCCGAACAGAGCTCGGAGCACTGAGTGCCCGCATTGCAAGCTGGAGACCGGGTTTGTTTTTATATTTATTTATTTATTTATTTATTTATTTATTTATTCTTTTGCTTTTTTGGGTCACACTTGGTGATGCACAGGGGTTCCTCCTGGCTCTGCACTCAGGAGTTACTCCTGGCGGTGCTCAGGGGACCCTATGGGATGCTGGGAATCGAACCCCGGTCGGCCGCGTGCAAGGCAAACGCCCTCCCCGTTGTGCTCTCTCTCCAGCCTTGAAGAGGTTCTTAAGATGATGAAAAATCACCCTGGGAGCGTGGCCTGGACCCAGGACCAGGGAGGGTTCCTGCAGGCACAGTTGTCAAAAAAGAGAGAGAGAGAAAGAGAGAGAGAGAGAGAGAGAGAGAGAGAGAGAGAGAGAGAGAGAGAGAGAGAGAAAAGAACTTCCGGCATCCCATGTGGTCCTCCGAGAGCACCACCAGGAGTGGTCCTTGAGCACAGAGGCAGGAGTCAGCCCTGAGCCCCCCCAATCCCCACAGAGAAAGAAAACACTGAACAAGGGTTCAGAGAAAACTTAGTATTCTAAGAGGCTAAGCATCAGAAATGAATATTCTACAAGGCGAGCCAGTTTCAACAAACGGCTTCACAAAGAACAGAGAGGAAGGAGTTCTATCCAAGGAGCTGTGAGAAGATATTAAAGGTCGGAAGTTCACACACAGGGTCTGGATCAGACTGCTCTGAAAGGCACGTTCCTGAAATAAAGGCAGAGGCCCAGGGTCGCACGTCATGAACCGGCACACTTCTGCGGGCCCAGCGGAAGGACCGGGCCGCGGTGCCTGCCTGGCGTGCGGCCGCCCCCGGGAGCACGCCCTGAGCACTGCTGGTGGCTCACTTACTCGGGGGCGGGGGCTGAGGCGGCACTATAGTAAAACAACAAAGAATTCTGAAAAAAAACCAATGTCACAAAAATCTTCGCAATGTTTCAAAACAGTCCAACAGAAACAATCCAAGGAAGGAAGAGAGGAAAAGGTCAGGAAGAGTCACAGATAAGATCGGCAAAATACTGGCACGTATAAAAACATACGGGACGGCAGGCGTGATGGGGCCTGGGCGAGGCGCTTGCCTGGCGCGTGGCTGACCCGCGTCCATCCCGGGCAGCGCCTATGGTCCCCGGGACCCCCAGGAGAGAGCCCGAGAGCCAAACCCAACCCCACATGGATGGAGAGAGCAGGCTTGTTACGACACTATTTTGTGTGTGTGTTTCTAGGTTTCCATTAGACTATGACAGTCGACGTTCCTGGGTTCCGTATCAGTGGGAATCTACTGTAACAGCGACCTCTCCAGAAAGCCCCGGGGCGGACAGAGGCTTAGGGACGCACCCCTCAGCCCAGGAGCTTGGACTAGGCCTGTGATCCGCACGGGTCCTGCACGGGGTCCATTGCTCTGAGCCGAGTTCAGGGAGCCGCGCGAGGCCCACCCCCAGCCCTGCTCTCCAAGCATCCACTCTGGTAGCCGGTGAGGCCTTTGCAGGTGAAATCACCCCAAGGAAACAGGTAGAAAGTGAACACAAGCAACCACTTGGCTCCTCATTCACCTCTTCCCTCAGAGTAACTCCGGTGGGAGGAGGGCGACTGGGTCACACCCGGCAGTGCTCGGGGCTTACTCCTGGCTCTGTGCTCGGGGATCACTCCCAGTAGAGCTCCGGGGAAAACGGTGGCAGGGATCAAGCCCCAGTGGACCTCATGCAAGCCAAGCTCTTAACCCCTCTACTACTCTGGCCCCAGAAAATCATTTTTAAGGGTTACAATTTTAGTAAAGAACATACATGCAGTAAGATCACACATCTGGAAAGAAAGAAAGAAAGAAAGAAAGAAAGAAAGAAAGAAAGAAAGAAAGAAATGCCGAGGAGAGAGAATGTCATCACCTAGGTCCTAGTGATAAGCCAGCAAAACACTTGGCTGCCATTGCACCAGCTCTCAGATTTTAATCTGACTCAAAGAGGAGGAAAAACAATGAACTTTTATAAAAGAATTTCAAAAGACCTGGTTTAAACTCTTCCTTGGCCATTAACAAGTGAGGATCTGGGAAGCAACCCTGGGGCCACGTCCGGCTGAGAAGGTGGAGAAAAAAAGGCAAGGCTGGCAGTCAGCAAGACCGAGCCAATCCCAATTCCAGTGCTTACAAAGGTTCACTGCAGACAGAGGGCGGGGCATCGGCCTACTCTGCAGCCGACCGAGGTCCCCTCCAGCACCTCATACAGCTCCCCGGGCCCGCCAGGAGTGATGCTGAGTACGGGGCCCAGAGCCAGCCCTGAGCACCAGTGGGTGCGCCCCTCCCTCCCCAGCTAAGGCTGGCGCTGGGGGCAGACCCGACTGCAGCGAGCCAAGGCACTGCAAGCCGGGTTTCACCTCTGGGACCCCTTCTGGTCCCCAAAGCCCACCCGATCCCCAAGGGCAGAGCCAGGAATAAGCCCTGAGCACTGCAGGTGTGCCAGAAAAGTTCTATGCTATGAAAATACAAAATTAAAACAGGGGCCCGAGAGACGGAGACGAGTGTGCCCTGCGTGCAGTGGACCTTGGTCCAATCTCCAGCACAGCCTCCGGTCCCCTGAGTGCGAGTACCACCAGGCATGACCCCCGTGGACAGAGCTAGGCACAGCCCGGAACCATGGTGAGCCACCCCCCAAGTTAATAACTACATGAAGATCTTTAAAACATGAAGAAACTCCCCATGTTCCCATCCCTACAACAGGAGAAAATGATACGGCTATTCGCTTTGACAGCCATCTCATTATTTTTTTCTGGAATAATACTGTTGTTTTGATTGAACCGTTTTACAAAAGCACTATTTTATGAGACTGTGACCCTATTTACTCTGAAATCCAACGATCGGCAGTACCTATATAAAAGTTCCATGTACGCTTGCGACGTGACACGCCCACCCCCAGCCATTTATGCTGGGCAAGACTTTAACTCCCCCCCAACTCAGTGGCCATCTCCGTCCTCATGGCCGCTGTCCGTCAGGCAGCCAGGCAGAGCCGAGAGTCAGGAGGGCAGCTGCAGTGAAGGCCAGCGCACAGGAGGAAACAGGCCATGTCTCGTCTCCAGCCCTGCAAGCACGCGTGTCCACACCGAGAGCCGAGCCCCGGAGCTCAGCACGCAAAGCGCCGTTGCCAACTGCAGGCACCACGCAGATGCCAGCTTCCCGGAAGCACAGCCCCGGGAAAGACAGAGCTGGGTGCAGAGGCTCAAGGGGCTGGAGCCCGGCGGTCCCTGAGCACTGCGCGGGGAGCAGAGGAGACCAGCTGAAGCTTCCCGGGGCACCAACACCGAAGCAACATCAGATAAAAACCAACGTGCCAGTGTACTCTGTAACTCCCAGAATACACCCCGAGGAACGGAGGCACCTTCCTCACGAGGTACCAGCGGACACCTGGACAAGGACAACGATCTCTTCCTTCCAGTCAGGTCTGGCAGCCGGGCCAGGAACAGGACCTCGGGAAGCACCGGGGGCGCCCGGGAGCTCCCCGGCAAGCTGCCGTCTCCCGGGGCTCCTCTGCACACCCACACATTCTGCTGGAACAGAACTTCTTTAAGTGAAAATGTTATCCTGTGACAACAAAAAAAGACGGCTCCAAACACCATAGGATGAGGAGGGGGGGAAGGCTCTTTCAATGCAATCTTCTGTCAGCCCTCTTTCTTCATCTCTCTCTTTTTTTTCCTTTTTGGGTCACACCCGGTGAAGCTCAGGGGTTCCTCCTGGCTCTACACTCAGGAATCACTCCTGGCGGAGCTCGGGAGACCCTATGGGACGCTGGGAATCGAACCTGGGTCGGCCGTGTGCAAGGCCAACGCCCTCCCCGCGGTGCTGTGGCTCCAGCCCCTACTCATCATTTTTCAAAGGAAATGTCTTGTAGGAGGGAACACTTCTGTTAAGCGACCGCTTATAATTGTTGGGACGAAAGCAGCGCTGCAACGGGGGAGGCGCGCCCAGCACGTGGCACAGCCGGGTTCCATCACCCCATCACCCCGTGGGGTCCCTGAGCACTGCCACGAGCAACTCCTGCCAAGCACCGGGTGGGGCCTAAAAACCAAACCAGAACAACAACAACAAAAATCCTAACTCTGGACTCTCTCTCCTAACCCTGACGGGAACAAAGAAGCGAAGAAGCCGCTTTTTGATTCAACAGCAAATCAGAAGCTGTTGCCTTCCTATGAATATTCTTCAATGAAATCACGTCAAAGCGGTGAGAAGTCGCCCACGGCTGAATCTGCTTCGATAACCAGGGCACGGGAGATCAAATGGGTGTCTGACTGTCTCAGCCTGAGTCCCCTGAAGCCGACACTGCGCCATGCGTGGCTGCCCGGGTGCTCCCCAGAGTCTCCTCTAGTGAGGACGCTCTGCAAGCTTTTGATAGGAAGCCCGCAAGGCACGCAGAGAGGCAGTCGAGCAGGCTGACTGTCTGCACAGTCTCTGCAAGCAGCGATGCAGTGCGGAGTGAGACGGCGCCGTCCCTTCCCAGGGCAGACACAGGGAAACCAGGGAGAGCCCCACTTGCCATCAGCAGAGTCTCCGCATAACGCGGACACGTTAAGGTCTCTGTTACCCGCTGCAAAAAGACATGACGAGTCTTAAAAGAGGACAAGACTGCTTCCGGCCCAGAGAGGGGGCTGCAAGGGGTGGAAGCACTGCATGCCGGGGAGGGTCCCTGCAGAGGAGGACTTCTTAAAACCCTATTTCTGCCTTGAGCTGCAAGCTCAATCCCACAGTACTCCTTTTCAGACGGTCATGCCAGCTTCACAGCAAGACAGACATATCTGGGATAGAAACAAGTATCTCTACACCTCATTGCAATTTTTTTTTCTTATTACAGAGACCAAACACCACAAGAAAAGAGAAAGACCGATTTTCAACTTCACGCAGGCACGGTCTAAGCTCTGGCGAGACTTTTAACGCCAAAGCAGGACTTCGAGGGCCAGGGAGAGCGCAGAGGGTGGAGGCGCCTGTGCCCCTGGCAGGCGTGAGCCCCGGGCACAGCTGGGCGTCGGGCCGGCCCAGGGCCACCCCTGGCGGGGCTGAGTCCCAGCAACGCACGGCCTGGCGCACCGCCAGCTGCAGCCCGGGCCAAACACACTGACTCACGGGCCAGCGCCCCACCCAGTCCTACTCAGAGCGCCAGGGAGGCTGCGGGCGGGGCAGGGAGGGCGGGAGAGTCACAGCCGCTCTGGGGGGGCCCTGGCCCACCAGAAAGTCCTGCTCTCTCCAGCGGGGCTTTCTCTCCTTCCCTCCTCTCCCACTTCTCCAAGCAGAGTTCTTTTAAGTAAAGACTTTTAGGTCTTCAAACAAAAATAAATAACTGCTTTACGAGGGCACATGAAAGAAAACATTGTAAATTTCCTACTATTTTCTTAGTAAAAGAAATATCATACAGGACAGACTTTGCGTGATCTAAGTCAAAAGTTACACAATTTGACCGAAGTCCATCTTCTCCCATCAACCCACGTGCGGTGTGTAAAATCACCACATTTTTCAAAGCGTACCGGTACCTCTCTCCTTCTCAGCACCCGTCTCTGGGCCGGATGGCAGTGGGCAGGCCCCGGCCCGGGGGACCCCCAGCCCCCCCATGACTGAGACCACACCTGTGGCCCCCAAACAAAGAAGAGTAAATCACCCTTCCCTGACCTGTGACACATCTGCCTCCCGCAACTTTTGTGCAAAACAAGCCACAGGACCTAGAAAGAAGAGCTTACTTAGCACAATGCCAATAAAAAGTAACCAACACAAATCACTCTAACTAGCAGGCGAACCCCCCGAGCCTTCATCCCGAGGGGAGGCGCTTTTTCCTCTTCTTCTCTGTCAGGGGATGAGTGCTAGCTCAGCCCATTTCCCAATACATAGGAAATCAAACCATCTTGCGGTACAGTCCGCACTTAGGCAACGATGTACGTCTTGATTTCTCAATGGGGGGGGGGGGTCGTACCCACAGAGGAAACAGAGGCGAGAGCCACGCACCTACGGGTTCACCGCAGCTTTGTTCATGACCCCCCCAAACAGGAGGCAGCAAGACCCCAGCAGAGAGCGGCTGCGGCCTCCAGCAAGGGAAAAGTCTCTCGAGCAACCACGTGATTCTTTAAGGCAAACTGCTTTGACTCGGCTGCTAAGTACTTCCCAAACATTGAATCATGTCAAGCAAACTGTACAGCTAGCACTCACACCCCTTTCCAGTGCCAGAAAAAGAGTGCAGCGACCACGGTGTCTGCCTGGCCCGCTGTGGAACCGGGTTGAGTCCCCCTTGGGAGCACTTCCTGAATGCAGGGCCAGGAGACAGTCCCGAGCACTGCCGGGTGTGGCCCCCAAACAAACACAAGAACACCCCATTCCTCCTCTCCTGTCCAACACCCCGCCCCACCCCCATAAGCATCAATATAGTTTGTCTCTATCTATAACGATCACGACCATCCTGTTATTCGCCGATTGCCTCGAGCAGGCCCCAGTAACGTCTCCTTCGTCCTAGCCCTGAGATTTTTAAGAAAGTGCTATATTCAAGGCTCTTTAGGAGAATGAGTTCCATCATTGTTACTGATCATTGGTTTAAATTTGCAGCGCAACAGATTTTTCTTTATAGTTAACTGTGTTTATATGAGCTATACATGTGATATATCAACTTTGAGAAGATACACCTATATGTTTATATGAAACATGCATTTTTAATCTTGGAGGCTGGCGAGATAGTATAATGGGTAGGACACTTGCCTTGCATGAGGCTGACCTGAGTTCAATCCTTGATACCCCATATGGTCCCCTAACCCTGCCAGGAATGATAGTCCCTGAGTATAGAGCCAGGAGTACTGCTGGGTATAGCCCAAATGTAAAAAAAAATACATAATCTCAAAATATATATTCCAGTGATTGGAAGGAACTATGAGAAGCTCAAGTTATGTATGTAATTTTTACTAAAATATTTATACATATCTTTCGATTTTTATATCGGTACATGAAAAAAATCAGGTGGTAGGTTAAACAAAATCTATTTTGAGAAATGTTTCCTGTTGCTAAATACTCATTTAAATATTCAGTATGTTACAGGGAAGTTAAAATTCTTTGCTCTAAGTATTCCAGAAAGTTAGCCTTTTATAGAGAAATAATTTGCATTTACATAAAACTTAAGTGATGCTAAAATTCCTGTTAAAAGCAGTATACAATTTTAAGTTTAGTTTTATTTTCTTACATTATCCAAATACTGAGTATAAGTTCATAGTACTTTCTGTCAGAATCAATAAGCCTTCTCTAAAGTAGCAATACTCCTATGTGTAAGATTGGTTCTTTTTCTTTTTTTACTTTATCTTTTGTTTTTTACTTACTGGGCTGGAGCGATAGCACAGCAGGTAGGGCGTTTCCCTTGCGTGCAGCTAGCCTGGCCGAGCCGGGTTCGATTCCTCAGCCCCTCTCGGAGAGCCCGGCAAGCTACCAAGAGTATCTCGCCCACATGGCAAAGCCTGG
>JAOXYA010010562.1:0-14029 GCA_028565675.1 Sorex palustris | reverse complement strand
GCAGTAGCTGACCTCATAGCACAGCCGGTTTTTACCCCTGATCTGCGCGGGACGGGTATTTACTTATTACATTTTTAAAAATTTTTATTAGTGAGACACCATGAGGTACAGTTATAGACTTAAAAATTTTTGTGCTTGGGTTTCAATTATACAATGATCAAATACCCATCCCTCCACCAGTGCCCATTTACCTTTTTAAAAAATTGAATCACTGTTAGATACAGAGTTGCAAAGCTGATCATGGTCCGGTTTCAGTCATGTTACAGTGTTCCAACGCCCATATTTATCATTCTTAAAAGGTTTGCTCTGCATTCCTTAGTACCTTAAATTCCAGTCGGGTTTTTTTATTTTAAGTTAGGAAATTACAGGTAGTTTTTAATGACTTGCTATAATCATCGATTTATAATTTATCTCCTAAAAGATCTCTCTTCTGAAATTACACGCTAGTGTAGCATGCCTTTTGGGCCTTTCTCTATCATGCCCCCATAGCATCTCATCCAGAAAGTACTGGAGAGAGTTCATGTGGTACCCATGCCTTGCTTAAGAAAGGCCCTGAGTTTGACCCCTATAACTGCATCATCTCTCCCGTCCTTTGGCACTGCCTGATGTGTGGTACATGTGTGAAGTGTCTGAGGTGTGCACAGTGCGCATGTGTGTGACATTTGTTCATGTGTGGGTTGTGCAGTGCATGGTTAAGTGTTTGCACGTGGGGGTGTGGTGCACGTGTAATGGTGTATGCAGTTCGCATGTGCACCTATATGGTACGAGTGTGGTAGAGCATGTGTGAGGGTGTGCATGATGTATGTGAGGGTATCTGGAACATTGTCAGGTGTGTAGTGCATGTGAGAGTGTGATATGTGTGTGGGGGGCATGGTGTGATGGTGTGGGGGCATATGTGGGTGAATGTGTGACGGCCTGTGCGGTGCATGTGTGGTTGTGGCTGGTGCTTGCGTGAGGATCTGGCACATGTATGAGGGGTGTGTGAGGGTGTGGGAAGGTTGTACGGTGCCTGTGTGAGAACGTGTGTTGTGTGTGGTGCATGATGAAGGCTGTGTACTGTGAGGGCGCGCGGTGCATGTGTAAGGTGCGTGTGGCCGTGTGTGACTTTGTGGCTCACGTGTGTGCGGCGCGTGGGTAGGCGTGCGCGGTGCGCGGGGCTGTGCGAGAGACGAGGGTCTGAGCCGGCGGTGGCGGGGTCACGTGGGGGGCGGGCGGGGGGTGGGAGGGCTCCCCTCCCCCCATCTCCCTGGCAACCGCAGCCTCGGTCTGGGGCTCGGCCCTCCCCCGCCCGCCGGGCTGCGGCTGCGACGCGTCTGGATCCGCATCTTCCTCCGCATCCTGCCCCGACGCGGCGCCGGCAGCAGCTGCGGTTCCTGCCCAGGGAGCGGGTGAGGGCGCGGGGGCGAGGCGCCGCCGACCCCGGAGCCGCGGGGTCCCGGCCGCCCTGACAGTGGGGAGGGGGCTCGGGGTCCGCACGCGGCCCGGGCTTGGCCGAGAGGCGGCGGAGCGCGACCCCACGAGCGGGGCCGGCCACGGGCAGGGCGGGCGCCGCTGCCCTGTGGGCCCCACTGCCCGGGGGTCCCGGGGGGCTCCCGCGGGGTCCCGGGGCGGGGGTGCCATTCCCACGGCCCATGGGGGACAGAGGGGCGTCGGGACCCCGCGCGGGGCGGGCGGGGACGGTGGGGTCGGGCGCGGCGAGGGGCCAGCAGCCACAGGTCCCGGCGCGCACAGGTGGCCGCGCCTGCCCTTGACGGGGGCGGGGGTCGCCTGTCGTGGCCCTGAGCGGACACCGCGGCGGGCGGCGGGTCCCGGCACCCCCCCCCGTCCCCCGACACGGCTCCGCTCGGCGCCCCCCGAGCGCTCGGGCCTTTCCGAGGGGCCGCGGCCCGCCGGGGACGGACCCGAGCCAGCCTGGCCGGGAAGGGTCCCCGCCTCCCCCGGTTGCCATGGAACCGGTGACGTCAAACGGACGTAGGCGCAGAGCTCGGGGCGAGGGGAAGGGAGACCCTCCAGCCCCCGCGCCCCCGCCCCTGGGACCCATCCCCAGGGACCTGCTCTCGGTGGGGCGGGCGCGGGGGCGTCCTGCTGTCTCAGGCCCGGCAGGGACACGGCACACGGCGGACCCTCCCCACGGGCCAGAGTCCGCGCAGGACCCCGAACACCCCCTCGGGCCTGGGCACTGAATCCCTGCCCCACCGCTGCAGCCCAAATGACCTCCTCTTCCAGAGCCCACACTCGGGAAGCAATTAGTTCCTGCTCACACCTCAATTAGTTCGTGCCTCCCCAGCCTGAGACTCCCACACACAGCCTGAGACCCCCACACAGCCTGAGACCCCCACAGCCTGAGACCCCCCCACAGCCTGAGAACCCCCACACACATAGCCTGAGACCCCCACAGACCCTGAGACCCCCCACAGCCTGAGACCCCCCCACAGCCTGAGAACCCCCACACACATAGCCTGAGACCCCCACAGAGCCTGAGACCCACACACAGCCTGAGCCCCCACAGGGTGAACCCCCCCAGTCTCAGACCCACACAGCCTGAGCCCCCCTCCCCTGGGCACACACACAGCCTGAGACCCCCACCACCAGGCTGGGCACCTTCTCCCCTGGCCTGGCAGGCGGGGCGTCTCCCCCATCCCATGCCGGCCCTGACTGCACCCCAGACTGAAGCCCAGGACCTTCGAGGGCCTGGCCAGCATTCTGCAGGTAGTCTGCCTCATCCTGCTGGCAGACCCACCTGGTTATTTTCCTGTGTCTGCTGGACACAGCCCCCATGGCCTCCCCTGACCCCCTCTAGCCCCCACTGATCCACACTGACCCCCACTGCCCCACCCCCCAGCCCTCACCAGGCTTCCGGCTGCCCTCTTGTGGTAGCCCTGGAGCCAGGGGCAGCACAGGCTCTGTCCCTCCTCACCACCTCCAGCATCAGGGCCGGGGACTGTGGCTCGTGCCTCTTCCTCCAGCCCTGACCTGTGAAAGGCTGTGACCTCTGCAGACTCACTTCATGGACGCTGGGCAGTGCTGCCCCCGACCTCAAGTGCCTGTGCCCCCTCCCTCCGCACCAGTCCCTGTCGGCTGCAGGCTCTTGGATAAGCACAAGGCCCATCTTTCAGTCGCTCGTTGGTCATTTTGTGCTCTCGGGCCATGCCCAGCGGTACCCGGGAGACTGTGGTGTCGGGTCTGGAACCCAGGGCTCCCTCCTGCCACAGGAGCGCGACCCCGTGGGCTGTATTCTGGCTCCCCCGGCTATTCCTTCACAGCGAGGACTTGTCCACCCCTCCCAAGACCAGGCCAGCCAGCACAGCTAGTGCTGTGGCTGTCCAGCTCAGGACAGGAGGGTCACCTGGCTGGGCCTGTGCCCCCGGGCCTCCCCCTGCCTGCATGGCCCTGCCACCGCTCTCATTGACAGCCAGGGTGCTTGTCCAGCCCACAGTGAGTTTCGCTAGGGCTTCACGGATTCCACAGATAAATGCAGGGATGATATTTCAGGCACAGGGTCTCTCAGAACCCTGACCCTTCCCTCCACACCCCCCACAGTCCCTCTGTTTCCATGGACAGACACACAGGACTTGGGAGTTTGGGTCACTGGCATCACAGACATACCTGACCTCTGAACCCAGGCCAGAACTCCCTCCCCTCTCCCCTCTCCCTTCCTGCTCCCCACCCTTTACTCCCCTCCCCACTTCTCTGGTACTTTCTGCCGCTGGCAGTGGCCTGTGTGGGTGAGAGGACACCAAAGCTTCCCAGCCCCGAGTTTCTCACCCGTCTCTTCTGCCCTGTGTCCTGCTAAGCTCTCCGGGACCACGACATGCAGGGCTGTGTCAGGCACTCCGCCAGGACTTAAGGACTTACACCAGGCTACCTTGTGGGGACACCAGGCAGACTGGGAGGGTCCCTGGTGCTTAATCTGTTGGCACAGTTGGACAACATCAAGTCCATGCAGCCCGTGGGAACAGGCCAGATGTGTTTCTTCTTTCATCAGCTAACATAGAGGCCAGAGAGCTAGTACAGTGGGCAGGGCGCTTGCCTTGCATGTGGCAGACCCAAGTTGGATCCCCAGCATCCCATAGGGTCCCCCAAGCCTGCCAGGAGTAACGCCGTCCTTTCTCTAGTTTCTGAACCAAACAGCAGAGCTGGGAGTAAGCCCTGAGCACCACCTGCTATGCACTTCCCCGATAAAAAATAAAAAGGGGGCTGGGGCGATAGCACAGCCGGTAGGGCATTTGCCTTGCACACAGCCAACCCGGGTTCAATTCCCAGCATCCCATATGGTCCCCCAAGCACGGCCAGGAATAATTCCTGAGTGCATGAACCAGGAGTTACCCCTGTGCATCACTGGGTGTGATCCAAAAAGCAAATGAATAATAAATAAATAAAAAGAAAATGCAATGGTTCCTCCCAGACCTGCAGACCGCCGGTGGGGTTGGCCTCCAGTGCCAACCAGGAGAAGGAGGCTGAGGCTCGGGGACTGGCTCCAGGTATTTGTTCCTGTCCCCAGGACTTTCTGTGAATTCATGTTGTCTCCTTTGATACTGTGAGACTTCAGTGAAACAGGCATTTTCTTGGAGGCCGGGAGCTTTGGATTTTGGCTCAATGGGTTTATTTCTCAGCTCTTTGGGAAAGAGAATTGGGAAGTCCCCGTCTGCATCCCTCCCGCCCTCCTCCCGCTTTGTGGGGGGAGGGAAAATGGTGACCCTTCCCTCCAGCTGCCTTTCTCTGTGCCACTTGTCCCCACGTCCACAGGGGACGATGAGCCCTATGGGTGTTGGCACCGGCAGAGTTGGGGCTCTGCAGCTTCCTGCACGTGGAGTAAGGCTGCCTGGGTTGTGCCTGAATCCCCAGCACAGCAGGTAACTTAGGGACTGGGGAGACCACTCACGGAAACCCTGGGCCCGACCCCCAGGAACACCAGCAGCTGGCTGGCCGTCGGAGTGCAGGGCTTCACTGAGGGGGCTCCCTCCAAGCAGCCGGGCTGGGGTCCTGTCTCCTGAGTCCTCTCGTCTCTCCAGGCTCTGAACCAGAGGGCAGCCATAGCTCTGTGGGCCCCAGGGCATTGGTGGGCTGGCCCAGGCCAAGGCCCTGCAGGGCCAGGAAGAAGCCATGAACTGGTCTTCCAGGGAGGTGGCCACACTGCCCACAGCCTCCTGCAGCTCTGGCAGTGGGCATGTGCAGGCAGTGAGCGAGTGTGGGCAGAGGGGTCATCTGCTGGCAGAGGCACATCCAGGAGAGGGCACGCTGGGGAGGGACTCTGGACAGAGGCATGTCGGGCAGTGCACACAGGTGCTCAGGGAAGCAACTCGTGTCCGCCTCTCCACAGGACACCATGGTGAAGCTGGGTTGCAGCTTCTCTGGGAAGTCAGGCAAGGAGCCCGGGGACCTAGACGGGGCTGCCGTGGACAGTGTCCCTCTCATCAGCCCCCTGGATGTCAGCCAGCTGCAGCCACCGTTCCCGGAGCAGGTGAGGGCCTGGAGCAGCCTGCATGGGAGCCCAAGTGTGGGGTGAACTGGGCACCACAGGGCCTGCCCTCAAGGGCAGTGGGGCAAGCAGCAGAAAATCGGGCCTGTGCCCCCGTCCTGGGGGCCACAGGGAGCTGGGCCCTCGCCTCCGGCCCCAGGACTTCCTTTCCTGGCTCTGGCTGCTGCCTGCAGGGCGGAGGGGCAGGCGGGCCCCTGAGATGGCCATGAGCTCCTGGTGTGGTGCTGAGTGGCCCCAGCTGCAGGCCAGGCCGCCTCTGACCCCGCATGGCCAGGTGGGCCGTGGGTCCTGTTACTCCCAGCTCCGATCTCAGGTGTTCTCTCTCTGAAGGTGGTCATCAAGACGCAGACGGAATTCCAGCTGTCCTCTCCGGATGCAGCCAAGAGCTTCTCTGATCTGGAGGCCCAGAAGCTGAGCGGCAATGACTCAGAGGAGGGGCGCAGGGTAACACACTCCCCCAGGAAGGCAGGCGGGGCCCCTCTGTGGGCCGCTGTGAGCTGGGCTCTGTGGGCCCTGGGTCCTGGTGTCCTCCCTAGCCATACGCCTCACTATTGGCTCTCTGGTGACACTTGCACCACTCCCCGCTTTGGCCGTTGGCTCACCAAGGTGGCATCTGCCCAGGGTGGTGCCTGGGGCGGTTTTTGTCTTTTCTGAGCTGGAAGCCTGTGCCCCCTCCCCCACCCCCTCCCCCGGAAGCCACTGGCTGGCCCCAATGCCCGGACTCCTGTCTCCCGGCAGCTGCCCACGGCCCGGATGATCGCCTTCACCATGGCACTGCTGGGCTGTGTCTTGATCATGTACAAGGCCATCTGGTACGACCAGTTCACCTGCCCCGACGGCTTCCTGCTCCGGGTAAGAAGCCTGGGTGGGCGGGAGGCTTCCTGGGGGATGCTGCCCAGCCCCTTGGACGCCCCCCACACACACCATAAGCAGGGCCTGGGGGACACGCCCCTCCCCCGCGGTGCACTGAGACCACCCGCCCCTCCCTCGCCCCCAGCACCACAAGATCTGCACCCCCGTGACCCTGGAGATGTACTACACCGAGCTGGACCCCGAGCGGCACCGCAGCATCCTGGCGGCCATGGGCGCCCTCCCGCTGGGCCGCAAGCACGGGGTGGACGGGCCTGCCTGGGGACGCAGCGCCCGCGCCGGCAAGGAGGGGCCCAAGGTGCCCACCCCCGCACCCGCGCCCACCGGGCCCCCGGGGAGGCCCTCCACCGGGGATGCTGCGGGGAAGGCGGAGAGCGCGCCGCCCCCGAGCCCCCATTGACGCCCGCGCCCCGAGCCCTCAGCTGTCCAGCGCACCAGCCCCGCCTCTGCGCAGCGCCCGGAGACCCCCGCCCCCCCTCCGACCCCCGCGCCCTGCGACCCCCGCGCCCTCCGCATCCCCGCGCCCTCGGACCCCGCACCCTGCCCCGCGGCTTGTCTCTGAATAAAGGTTCACACCCGCCATCTGCCGCGCCCAGTGCCCGATGGTGTGCTGTGCTCCACTGGGCACTCACCTCACCCCACTGGGCACCCAACTCTCCACTGGGCACCTGCTGCACCCCACTTCCTGAGGGCCCATTTACTTTCCCTTGGCACCTGAGGGGAGGCGGGGGGGGTCTGAGGGTCTCAAAACCTCTGCCAGCCTGAGACTCCCCACCCGCCCTCCACGCCCACCTAGTTGACAGGACCCAGCCCCACAGAGGCCCATTGGGGGCAGGAGCTCAGGACACGAGGCCAGGCGGGAGACTAAGGGGCATGCGCCCTGAGAGACCTGGGATCCTCCCGTCTACCCACAGGGGTGCCCAGTGGAAAGGGACACGACCCTTCCACTCCACCTCATCCATAGACCCCCACATGCCACCCCCCTCACCTCACCACACACAGCCTGACCCCATGGAGACTGACCCAGACACAGTCTGACCACACAGACCAACACCCGGGGAAAGTGCCACTTGCTCTGGGTGGGAACAAGTCCAGCTTCCGACTCCCCAAAGGAGGGCAACATTCACAGGCAGCAGACATGGACCTCACTCAGGGAGCTGTGGGCCCAGGAGGTGACTACAGCTATGAGGGTGGGCGGATAGATTCTCCGCAGAGAACAAGGGTCTCTGTCCACACGGCACCCGGCTCCGAGGGTCTGTCCAACCTGCCGTCCTCACTCAGGTGAGGAGAGAGAGAACTCCGGACCACACAGGCGCACTGTCCACAGGAAACATTCTGCCCTGCTGGAACCAGCGTCAGCAACAACTGCTAAAGTGGCTCTGGGGGAGCGAGTGTAAGAATGTCCCCCAACCAGCCCCTGCCCTTTGCGTCAGAGCAGCAGACATCAGCAGTGGCCTCCGTTCAGGACAGGGACCACTCCAGGACCACCGGCTGTACTTGTACCCTGCGTGGCCCCGCCCCTCGCGTCTGATTGGCTAGGCCCGACATTAAGACGAGCGCACAAGGGCCAATCAGATCGCCTCTTGGACGCACACCCAGATGCTCTGTAGAGGTGCTCAGCATCTTCCCTTGCACTGAGACTCCTAGAGCACGGCTGGTCTGGGAGGTGCCTCGGGATCCCCGGCTGGGCTGTCAGGCTGGGCTGTGGACGTGTGGGGGGCCAGGGCTGCTGCCCCGGAGCCGCACGGAACCCACGGTGTCTGATCAGCTGACAGGGTTAGGCTTGGCTCGCTCGCCGGTGTCCCATGAAACTGCCCACGCACTAGTGCAGGCCACCCTCAGAGCAGGGCGGGGGCAGAGTCACTGGGATCCAGCAAGGCACTGAGCAGGCAGAGCCGCTGCACCCGGATGCCACTGAGGGAAGAACCCCAAACAGATGGACTGGGCAGATGGGGGTGGGGGAGTTCAGCAAGGACCAGCAGAGACCCCGTCTGTCCCCTGGTCTGTCCCCACAGGGGGCCATTCCCAAGAGAGCTCTCAGAGGAATCCCCAAGATCAGGACGTGGCCTAGGAACACACCTGTACAGTCCCCACGGCAGCCCCGCTGCCGCTGAGCTGAGCTGGGCCAGGCCAGGGCAGAGCTGCTGGGCCGATGAGGCAGGACCAGGGCCAGACAGCGCCAGGGCACGGGGACAGACGTGGGTTGGTCCCTGGCACCGCGTGCAGCTGGCCAGCACCATGGGGGCTGCCTGCAGAAGGCTCCCCCAGCCGGAGAGGGGGTCCAGGCCCTGAAGGGGGTAAGCACCCGTCTACCCAGGACCTGTTCCCAGGCATAGGATGCCCAGTAGCCCTAACTGCCTGGGCCAGCTCCAGACCAGCCGCAGATGCTGTGCTCAGGAGAGACTCAGGGTCAGGGCTGGGTGCTGAGGGGGCAAGGGGAGGCAGAGAGCAGCACACACCCCTGGTGCGTGGGGTGTGGCACACGTGGTCTCTGGGTGGTGGGGCCACAGCTGGTCCTTCCTGGCCCTGCAGGTAGGCAGCTGCCAGCCGCAGTCCCTCTGGCCCTCATCCTGGGCTCAGGAGGCCAGTGACCCTGGCCAGGTCGAGTCTTGCACCTTGAGTGGTACCTGTTGCCCAGCAAGTCCTGATCGGGGCTGGGGCATGTCTGCAGGGTGTGGCACTGGGCTGAACTTCCTGACCCCCCGCTGCAGGAGCTGTGGGCACATCAGGAGGGGCTATGGGAGGGGTCCCCGCGGCCCACCTAGCGTCAGGCTCTAGACAAGGAAGGAGAGTGGACGAGGCGTGTGCTGGGCAGCCAAGCCTGAGCCTCCCTGCTGGGCAGTGGGCAGAGGTGTGCAGTATGTGGAGCAGAGGGGCTTCTGGAAAGTTCTGAAGGAAGACCTGGGGGACTGGAGGCCATAGGAACCATCCCCACCCGCCTCCCTGCACCCTAGGTCACTCCTGGCTCTGCATTTGGGGTCATTCCTGATCTGGCCTAAGGGACCATATGGGGTGCTGAGGACTTAACCCAGGTCAACTGCATGCAAGGCAAACACTCTCCCCACTGCGCTCACCCCAGCACAGAGAGGCTTCTTATCTGCATGGAGGGACAGCAGATGTGTGGGGGACAGCAGGTATGGGGGAGACAGAAGGTGTGTGGAGGGACAGGAAGTGTGGGTGAGGGAGAGTGAGAGTAGGTGTCCTCCCGAGTGCTCTCAGCGACGGCTCCTGCTGTGACTGGCCCCTGGGCTCTGTCTGAGCAGGGGCTGCGGCCATGGGCTTCCCTGACGCAGGAGCTGCGGGAAGCACAGGCAGGACCTTGAGGGTGAACTGAAGGTCGAGGCCCCCAGTCGCGTCCTGCCTGTCCTTCTCCAGAGGCTCTGGGAACAGTCAGGAGCCCGTGGGCTCCACTGGTTTCCTGCACCACGTCCCCCCTGAGCCAGGGAGAGCCTGGCTAGAGCCCAAGGAACTGCCCGTGTGGGCGCCCACCCTGTCCTCCCCACCCTGTGGGGGCCAGGGCAGGGCCAGGAACCCCCCACAGCTCTTCTCATGGAGGCACTCTCTGGGATGGGGACCAACCTCTGCCGCCGCGGGAGTCCACCTGCTTTAGCTGAGAGCCAGCCCCACCCTGCCACAGTGAGAGCCCAGTGACTCACCGTGCTACAGGAGGGCCCAGGTGCTGCGGGAGGGCTCAGGTGTCTGCCACAGGCTATGACCGGGGACCCTGTATAGCTCTCTGGTCACTGCAAGGAGCCCTAGAGGTACTGAGGCCCCCAGGGCAGATCCCATGGCCTGATCGAAGCCCGGCTGCCCCCATCCCAGGTCTGTCTGCTCCAGCACTGTGGAGGCTATGCAGCCCACTCTCCCTCCTGCAGGGCCTTCACGGCCCCCGGAGCAGAACAGCTCTGGCTCTGCAGTCCTGGTCATCTGCTTCAGCTTCAGGCCACAGCCCTGACCTGCCTCCAATCATCCCTCGTGGACCCTTTTGTGGGCAGGAATACAGAGAAAGGACTTAGCCCTCCCTGCCCTTCTGACTGTGACTCATTCTGGACAGGGACGGTGGGGAGACCAACCAGAGCCACACGCAGAGTAGCCAGGAGGCAGGTGGCCTAGCCCCTCCTGCCCTCATCCAGGCCTGCAGGTGTGTCCCTCTGGATGGTCTGACAGTCCACCCCCAAGTGACAAGCCCAACATGGCCACTTCTGCCCATGACCAGACTCCAGAGGCTCCTTTCCAGCCGCTGGTCCAGGGGTCCTCAGCAAGAGTGGGTGGACGTGCTCCCCTAGTCCTTTCTGTGGGGTGCTCCCAAGGCCCTATCTATCTGTGGGGTGTAAGTGTCCCTGAGGCCAGTCTGTCTGTGGGTGGACATGCTCCCCAAAGCCCCATCTGGGGGGTGTAACTGCTCCCTGAGACATGCGCCCCTGTCCCCACCTGCCAGGTGAAAGTGCTCCCTGACCTGGTCTCTGGCGCCCTCTAGCTGTGTGCACGGGCTCCCCGTCTCGTGACAGAACAGCTGCCTTTCTGCCGGAACCTTCCTGGTCTCTGGGCAGCGATCCCAGGCCAGAAGCACCTGCATGATGTGGACACTGTCCTGACAATGAGTCTCCAGGGAGCCGTGGCCTCAGGTTGGACACAAGATCGCCCTTGGCAGGAAGAGTCCCTCCTTCCCATGGCCAGGGTCGCTGGGTGTCACCTACTAGGCAGGAACGAGTCTATGGCAGATGGGGGCGGGAGCAGACTCCCTTTATTGGAGGGAAGCCGGGGAGGTAGAGGGACGAGCTCAGGCTCCACAGAGTGTCAGCTCAGGGCACACATCCGCAATGAGGTCCAGTGACGCAGAGTGGGTTCCTAGAATGTCTCTCAGGCTGTCCCCACCTGGGGCTTCTGTGCAGATGTGGAGTTGGAACTCCGAGTAGCATTTCATTCCTGGAGCTTCTCCTCCGGGGACCAACCTTTCTGGCCTTTTCTGCCCTTCTTGCTTTAAGGCCACTTTGTGCTGAAGGCAAAGGGACTTGTCCCGTCCAGTCATGTGCGGACCCGCGTCTGTGCCCACAGACCTCTCCCAGCATGGGGTGGGTCAGAATGCCTGGGGCAGGGATCCCACAATCTGAGCCAAAGGGCAGCAGGGTGGCACCTGCCCCTTCCATTTCAAACCCAGGCACAACTCAGCCAGCACCCCCCCAGCCAGGCTGATAGATCCGGGTTCTCAAGAGATAGGCATCCTCTCGCATCCTCTCAGAACAGCCCTGCCCTGGCACGGCTGAGAACAGACACAGCTTGAGTCCAGCAGCAAGGACATGGACACACCTTTATGTGCTCATTCGAGACCTTCCTGGCGGGCACTCAGACCACAGGGCACTGCCACCTCAGTCACTGCCCCGGAGATAGGGATGCGAGGGGGTGAGGCTGGGTCTGGGGCATCCAGCCGACACTGAATGGGGTTAGCTGCTGACTCCAGGCTGGCTCTGGCTTTCTGTGCTGACCATCACATACGTTTACCCCTTTTCTTGGTGCTTTTAAACCCTCGTGATGCTCCTTGGCCAAAACAGATCACGGAAGGAATTCTGAAATGGAAGAAAGGCAGAGACCAAAGCAGTGCTATGGTCTACTCGGATCCGGGACATCGCCCGTGTGGGCCCAGGCGAGTGCATGGGGCCTCCGTGTGACCAGCAGAGGCTGCGCCCTCTGCATCGACTCCCTCCCCAGCTACTGTTTCCTGCCCAAACCCAGTCAAGGCCGCCTTGACTTGTTTCCAAGTGTGATGGACCCACACCCCCACGCAATGCTCTCAAGGCTCTCCTGCCTGAAGTGCTCCCCAGGGCAGGTCCTACAGTGCTCCAGACACGCGGTCAACACAGCAGACACGGCACACAGCAGACACACAATACACACATAGCAGACATGCAACAGTGCACACAGCAGGCACGCACACACAGTGGGCATGCGGCAGTGGCTGCCCCCCAGCCCCAGGGCTCCAGCTCCTCCTGCTGGTGGAGGAACACACAGGGTCAGTGGCCTGCAGCAGAGGGGACGGGAGTCCCACCTCCAAGTCAGAGCCGAGTCACTGTGCTCACACAGCCACGTCGGACTCCTCGAACATGAGGACAGCAGAGACCACCACCCTGCCGATGAGTGAGGTTGGCTGCTGACCACAGATGGGCTCCGGGCCAGAACTGGGAAGAGCTCACCCACAGCCCTGCAGATGCTCAGGCCTTCGTGTGGAGGAAGAGGGGGACACTGACCTGCGGGCAGGCTCTGCGGGGGGCGCTGTGTGTGCAGAGCAGACTTCCATGGCGTCCCCTTCTGACTGTGCCCCGTCACCACCCTGGGCTCCTGTCGGCAGACATGGGGCAGTAGAGCTGCGAGGAAAGAGGGTGGACAGCTGCGTGGCACCCCCAGAGCCCCAGCCATTCCCGGGCATTAGCTCCAGGGAGCAGCCATCCTCCTCCACCCTGACCCTGCCAAGGCCCCAGCTCAGAGGACAAACACCAGCTCTGCTGTCTCAGCACCGACCCACGTGGGCCTGGCGTGTGCAGGAACACGCTTCCTACCAGCCCAGCGGTCAGCGGTGCAAGAGTGTTGTGGGGGACTTGCAGGGGTGAGCGTGCGGCAAGCACGGGTGGGTTTCTCAGCGTGGAGACTGCAGCAGGGAGGGGCTGTGAAAACCCTGCCCCACTGCAGTGAGTGCTCAGTAGCTCAGACCAGGCAGCCCCGATCCCTGCCCATGCCCTCCTGGGCCAGCTGAGGGTGGCTGTCAGCTCTGTGAACCTAGCCAGGAAGACAAACAAAACCCCGGGGCCCCCAAGCAGCAAGAGCTTTGCTCAGGCAGTGAGGGCTGAGCTGGGCAGCCCAAGGCCTCCAGCGCCAGACCCACAGGCCTGGGGCCCCACGCCGCCCTGGGCAGTGACTCCCCACGTGTCAGGAGCCAGGTAGGATGGCAGGGGGCACGGTACATCCTGGCTGCCCGTGGAAGCTGGTTGGAAGGCTGTGCCCGCACCTCGCACACCCTTGGCCCTTCCGGGGCCTGTCGAACCGGAAGTCTGTGGGGTAGAGGTGACTGGTCACCAGGTGATTCTTCCTGTCTCTGCTGCTCCTGAATTTCTCGGTACAGCCTTCCACCAAGCACTGGTACTGAAGCAGAAAGGGGGTCAGCTCCAAGAGCCCTCCCTCCACACCTCAGCGCGGGGGCGCGCCCCTCGCTCCGCATCACCCACCATGGCCTGCCGCTCAGACAGGACCTGGAACAGCGCGTCGTGCCACTCCAGGATGTGGGTGTCCAGCAGGTGGCTGGAGGGGAAGGCCCGCTTGCAGGAGGCGCAGACATTCTCGTGCAGTGCGTGGTAGTGGTGCTCATAGGCCTGCAGCGTGTCGAACAGCTGGCGGCAGCCTGCCACCTGGCAGGGAAACTCGGCCACCCTAGCAAGGAAGCACGGAGGGCTGAGCCCCCGAGGCAAGACCCTCCTTGCCCACACGCCCGACAGGACCTCCGGAGTTTCTTCTGCAATCTTGAGCTCTGCGCTCTGAAGTGGCTTTATACCTGGACCAACTGGGCGGTCATCAGGGAGACCTGGGCCCTACGCAAACAGGATGAGAACGCTATTCAGGTCTCCCAAAGAGGAATAGAAAGAGCTATGCTTGGAATATCACGTTTCACTCAAATGAGAGAAAGAATCCGGAGTT
>JAOXYA010010534.1:0-14031 GCA_028565675.1 Sorex palustris | reverse complement strand
ACTTTCAGCATGCTTCTCCCATCCTGGGAGGATTCTCCCAACACCCTTTATTTGGTGCTCTCTTCTCTCTCTGAGCTGCCTTTCCCCCTAGCATGTGTGGCTGGCCTCCAATCCATGGAGTAAACCTCCTGGTATTAATCTCATCTATTCTTGGGTGTTAGTCTCCTATTTTGTTACTTTATGTTCCCCAGTGGCTGGAGCGATAGCACAGCGGGTAGGGCATTTGCCTTGCATGCAGTCAACATGGTCGACCCGAATTCGATTCCTCCGCCCCTCTTAGAGAGCCCAGCAAGCTACCGAGAGTATCTCGCCTGCACGGCAAAGCCTGGCAAGCTACCCGTGGCTTATCCGATATGCCAAATACAGTAACAAGTCTCACGATGGAGATGTTACTGGACCCGCTCGAGCAAATCGATGAATAACAGGAGGACTGTGACTGTGATGTTCCCCAAATGAACGCAATCTTTCTATGTCTATCCCTCTCTTTCTGACTCATTTTTCTTAGCATCATACTTTCCATGTAGTACCATAAAGTGGGTCTTTTTCGATGGATCAATGTACCATGGCACCAAAGATACAGACTGAGAAATATGAGGGTTGATGTCTTTTCTTTCTTCCTCAACTTCTGCAGGAGCATTGCCCAGTTTCTCTTGTTCTTCCAGCTCCTTCTTCCTCCAGTTCTATCTAGTTATTTTCTTTGGTTCCTCCAGAATCACTTATTTGGATCCTGACAGCGGAGCAGCCACAGCTGCCATGGTAACCTGACCTCCTAGTCTTGCTGCAGGTGACTGTGTTTTCCAGCAGCAGAGATAAACAAATCCAGTTCTCACTATTTACTTCCGGGTTCCGCCCTCCACACAAAAAAATATCAAAAACAGGGTGGGAATAGAGAGATCTGCATACCAGCACATGCCTTGAAGTCTGTAAATTTGATCCTTGGCAAAGCAAAATAGTATCAACACAGGTCTCTATTTAGCCTCAGTGAAAGGCATTACAGTAGATCTCAGCACAATATTTTTGATGGGGGAAGGGTGGGTTTCTTTTTAGTTATGCACAGCCTGTTTAACTGGACTTAGCAATTTAATAATATCAGCAAAGATAATTTAATAATATATCAGCAGATATAAATTGGATGTTATAGTTTAGCAGGGAACTTATCATTTTCTCTTTTTTTCTTGTTTTTTTTTTCTTTTTGGGTCATACCCGGAAATGCTCAGGGGTTGAGTCCTGGCTCTGTACTGAGGAATTACTCCTGGCAGTACTCGGGGGACCATATGGGATGGCGGGGATTGAACTTGGGTTGACTGCGTGAAAGGCAAACTTCCTATTCACTGTGCTATCACTCCAGCCCCACTTATCATTTTCTTTGATTTCCTCAGTCAGTAGAGGCTTAGTGACTTCCCTATAGGCACTTTAAATTAGCAATCTCGTACTAGAACCCAGTTTTGTAATTACTCAAGGTATCTGACATTGGATCCTCTCCTGTTAGATTCTGTGCTAGAATGTTCCATTTCAACTTTCGACATTCCCCAAATAGTTACCACTTTGTACCAGGCACTGTGGAATCACTGAGTCTGCAGCCTTGCACCCTTGAAGGGAGCTTCCCCTCTACAGTGCAGAGTCAGAAGATGATGGTTAGAAGAGTGATTACAGTGGTGGCCAGAGGTGCCATCTAGGGACACACCACAGTTGGGAGGTGAGACACTGGAGTGGGGAGGAAGCTTAAGGGTTTTAAGCCAGATGTCTCCATGGGCGGTGCCGGGAAGAAGGTAGCAGCAGCAAATCTGGGCTCGAGCAGAAAAACCTGGTTTGGGAATGGAGACTTGAGAATCAGAGACATTTGGAGCAGATGAAGCAGAACAACGTGCAGGCCAGAGACAAGATGGCCCAAGACCAAGCCTTGAGGAGCTGACTCCAATCTCAGAGGTCAGGGAATAAATAGCTGCCAGAGGGGAGTCCAGAGAACTAAGAAGGAAATCAGGAGTAGGGGGGAAGGAAGCCGTGTTCTAAACAAGGAATGCACAGCTGGAGTGATAGTACAGTGGGAAGGGAGTTTGCCTTGTACATGGCCAACCAAGGGTCCATCCCCGGCATCCCATGGGGTCCCCCAAATATTGCCAGGAGTAAGCCCTTAGCATTGCTGGGTATGACACAGAACAAGAAAAAATGTTAAAATGTGGTGTGGCTAGATGAAGCAAGATATAGGGCCAGAGTGATAATGCAGAGTGGGTAAGGCACTGCCCACAGCTGGCTCAGGTTCAGCCCCATACAGTCCCCCACCAGGAGTGACCCCTGAGCGCAGAGGCAGGACCAAGAGTGACCCCTGAGCGCAGAGGCAGGAGTAAGCCCTGCACACCACCAGGTGTGGCCCCTAAGAAACAAGGAACAAGACCCAACTGGGAAGAGCATGTCTGGCTGAGTGACATGGAGGCCTCAGTGCATTTGCAATGGTTGAAATTCTGCTTACGGTGGGCCAAGGGTGAGTGAGAGATGAGCAAGTGGAATGACCAAAGTGGCTAAGACTGGAGACACTTGGCTCGGGGGAGGTACAGGACAGTGACCATCAGGGGCTGGAGCAATAGAACAGGGGGTAGGACATTTGCATTCCACGCAGCCAATCCGGCCTACCCAGGTTCGATTCCTCTGCCCCTCTCGGAGAGCCCGGCAAAGCCTGGCAAGCTACCCGTGACGTATTCGATATGCCAAACACAGTAACAAGTCTCATAATGGAGATGTTACGGGCCCGCTCGAGCAAATCAATGAACAAAAAACAACGGACAGTGCTACAGCTGACCTGAGTTCGATTCCCAGCATCCCGTATGGTCTCCTGAGCACCGCCAGAAGTAATTTCTGAGTGCGTGAGCCAGTAGTAATCCCTGTGCAATGCCAGGTGTGACCCAAAAAGCAAATAAATAAATAAATAGAAAAGTGACCATCAGCCACCAGCCAATAACCACTAGCCAACCAATGGCTTCTCACTCCCTCATTCTCCAAAAATCCAAGGCTGGCCATCCTCTCAGGGTATCACCCAGGGACTCACAGATTATGATGGGAGGAGAATATAGAATTGAAATCTTTTTTTTTTCTTTTTGGGTCACACCTGGCGATGTACAAGGGTTACTCCTGGCTTATGCACTCAGGAATTACTCCTGGCGGTGCTCAGGGGACCATATGGGATGCTGGGAATCAATCCCGGGTCGGCCTCGTGCAAGGCAAATGCCCTACCCACTGTTCTGTCTCTCCAGCCCTGATCTTTGGGTTTTGATTGGAGCTACTGGAGTTTATTTAGAAGATAGTGGCATCGTGGGCAAGGGGAGGGGAGGGAGGCAGGAAAAAGTGGGTGAAAGCAAAGTCGCTATGGCCAGTGTCTTGGGACAGGCAGACAGCCTAGACAACCAGATGTGTTCTCCAGAGCACACCTGGAGAAGCTGACACTTCTTTTTTTCCCCTGCTCTTTCTCCATCTTCTCCTTCATCTCCTCCTTGGGATCCTGCTTCAGCCTCCTCTTCTGCCTTGCTGCCTTCTTTATTGGTGACTTCATCCACAGCTGTGACTCAACCTCACTGTTGCCCCTGACTCTCCGATCTCTACCCCAGTGTGCCTCTTCCCATATACAGGCCTAGCGCCTGTTGATGCAATAGCTGGAAATCACCGTCAGGCTGCCTATGGTGGAATGCCGGATTCAGCGGACCTGCTCAGAACAGAACACAAGGTCCCAAGCCGGTTCCAGGTACGTCATGTTGAGATCAGTACCAGGAGTGGCAGGGTGGGAGTATTGGCACCTTGGCAGTTGGCAGACACGTCAGGCCAGTGCTGTCCTCCACAGAGAATTGCTGTTAAAACATTTACTGTTGGGGCTGGAGCAATAGCACAGCGGGTAGGGTGTTGGCCTTGCACACGGCCGACCCTGGTTCGATTCCCAGCATCCCATATGGTGCCCTGAGCACCGCCAGGGTAATTCCTGAGTGCAGAGCTGAGGGTAACCCCTGTGCATCACTGGGTGTGACCCAAAAAGAAAAAAAACATTTACTGTTAATGAGGCTGGAGAGATAATACCACAGGAAGGGCACTTGCCTTGCCTTGCATGCAGTCGACCTAGATTTGATCCCTGGCATCATATATGGTCTTTTTTTTTTCTTTTTGGGTCACACTGACGATGCACTGGGGTTACTCCTGGCTCATGCACTCAGGAATTACTCCCGGCAATGCTGGGGGACCATATGGAATGCTGGGAATCAAACCAAACCCAGGTTGGCCACATGCAAGACAAACGCCCTACCGGCTGTGCTATCGCTGCAGCCCCATCATATGTGGTCTTGCAAGCCCCATGAGGCATGAGCCTTGAGCTCAGAGCCAGGAGTAAGCCCTGAACATCACTGGTGTGGCCCTCACACCAAAAACAAGAATGATACTGTTAAACCAGTGCTCACAGGTGTCTCACACTCAACATACACCAATTAAACAAATCCTCTCCTGCTCCCCTCTACCTCTCTTTGAACCCTCTTGGCCCAGCTAATAGCTACCAGCTACCCACTGACTTCTCACTCCCTTATTCCCCACAATCCCAGGGTAACCAGCCAGGCAAGGTATCACCCAAGCTTCTAGATATAGTCTCCCAAAATGCAGTGGCTTGAATGATAACCCCCCAGTAAATCTAGTCTGTGGAAGCATCTCTAGCTTCCTCAGCATGTACCTCCCGTCTTAATACTTTCCCAGTATTGCATCAACACATCTGAATCTCATCCAGAGAGAAAGAGAGGAGAGGGGGGGGATGCATCAGTTCCTTCCTGTTTATGAACATCACTAACATCTGTTTAAAAGCAGGTCAAGGAAGGCTGGGAGATACAGTCTGTAGCCATGTGCCCAGGTGAAACATTAGGAAGGAGGTGGTGGTCATGGGTGCCAGGCAGTCTCAATCACTGGTGAGTACTCCTTAGGGGTGGTTGCCTTTATTTATTTATCTATTTATTTTTGCTTTTTTTGGGGGGGTCACACCCAGCGATGCACAGTGGTCACTCCTGGCTCATGCACTCAGGAATTACTCCTGGCCGTGCTCGGAGGACTATACGGTATGCTGGGAATCCAACCCAGGTCGGCCACGTGCAAGGCAAACACCCTATACACTGTGCTATCACTCCAGCCCCGGGTGGCTGCCTTTAAATCTGGCTTACACCCATCCTTTCTACTGTATGCCCCTTGCTATACCCTAGTTTCTCTTTCCTGGCTTGAAGATAATCATCCTCCCAAACAGCTGGCTGGAGGTATCTTTTCACAATGCAAATTAGATCATAAAACTTTGCTCCTGGATACCAGGCAGTTCCCCACTGATTCCACGGGATGAGTCCAGTTTTTTGCATGACAAAGTCTGTGTCCTCTTTCACCCTTAACTCCAGCTAGAACTCAGTCTTTTTCTTAGGCTCAACTAGCGCCTGGCTGACGCCTGCATTGCCGGCTCCATTGCTAAAGCTGCCGTCAGTGCTCAGGTTTGGGTAAACGGAATGTGGGTCTAGAAAGTGAGAACATCCTGATAACTTTATTGAATTGATTCAATTCATTGATTAACTGTAAGTCTTCCTGAACAGACTCTCTAATCTCCAGATTAAGCTTTTGTTTATTTATTTTTTGTGGGGGCAGCAGGAATCTGTTGGAGCCACCCCTTGAAGGACCCAGGGGCTCCTCCAGTTCAGTGATCATCCCCAGCAGTGCTTAAGGGACTGTGGTAGCAAGTGTGAAATGCACACTTTCCTCAAGGAGTTCAAAGGTGTTCAACCCTCTGAACCCTACAGAGTGAACTTCTGTTGTTGTTTTGGGGTCACACACCCGTGCTAAGGACTTACTCCTGGCTCTGGATACAGAGGTAATTGTGGGAGTCATATGTAGCATCTTACCCACACTATCTCTCCAGTCTCCCCAACTTGGAATTTTTTAAGTGATAAAATACTGTCTTTTTTTGGGGGGGGGTTGCTATACCCAGCATCTCAAGAGTTACTCCCGGCTCTGCACTCAGGAATTATTCATGGTAAGGCTCAGGGGACCATATGGGGTGCCAGAGGTCAAATCCAGTCAGCTGTGTGCAAAGCAATCCACTGTACTATTGCTTCGGCCTTTACTATTTTTAAGATGTCCTGTGGTGTGTGTGTATGGTGTGGGGGGAGTTTGGGAGGGGCGGGGAGGGGAACAGAGAGACATCAGGTGGCTTAAGGTGCTTACTTGTCAGGCAGCAGACCCGGGTTTGGTCCCCAGCATCCCATATGGTCCCTGAGCATCCTCAGGAGTGATTCCTAAATGCAGAGCCAGGAGGAACCCCTGAGCATTGCCAGGTGTGGACTCAAAACAAAAACAAAAGATGTCCCTTGGGAGCTGGAGAGCCATCATAGGGGAAGGTGCTTCCCTGCATGTGGTTAATCCTGGTTCAATCCTATCCTTCAGTACCTTTGAATAAATCAGGGACCCAAATTCTCCAGACAATGAACTGAACCTGAGGAGGGGATCGTGGGAACATCTTGTGCATAGCCAGTTAGCAATCCAGGGCTGGTTGATGTCTAAGGAACAGGTCACAGGAACGCCCCTTGACAGTTGGTTGGGCCAGGGCCAGCCTGGACTAGGAGCTGGGGTCTGAAGTGGACGGCAGGCTCGGGCCAGTGTCCTTTCTCGTAGAACCTGATGGTCAGTCCCGGAGGAGGGTGGCTGAGTTGAGCTGGATTCTCAACACTTGCTGTTGTCTTGGAATCACTTGTCGGGGTCTCTCTCTCTCTCTCTCTCTCTCTCTCTCTCTCTCTCTCTCTCACACACACACACACACACACACACACACACACACAGGATTTTGGGGCCACGTCTGGTGGTACTCAGAAGCATCTTCTGGGCCTGTGATTGGGGTGGGTGGGAGTCACTCCAATCCCCTAGAGTGCTCAGGGAAGCAAATGCTGCCAGGGTCTGAATCCACATCTCCTGTACGCATTCCAGTCCATTGATCTCTCTCTCCAACCCATTCAAATAGTAATTCTGCAGCCTTTTCTTTTCTTTTCTCTTCCTGGAATCCCTATGGTACTAATATTCATTCCTCTTGATGCTGTTTCATAGAGAACCATGCTTCTATTTGCACGGTTCTTTTTGAATGATTCTACTGCTCTACCTTTGAGCTCCCCAGCTCAGTTTCTTGCTTCTTCCGTTCCACTATTAAGTCCATCTATATATATTCTTCATTTCCCTTCTCTCTGTTGCAGTGACCAAGAGCCACATACATACTTCGTGATGGTGCATGCACAGTTGTGCAGCTCCCCAGAGGTCAAATGAGCATGTTGCTTGGCCACAGGGCCCAGCAGGGGTCACACTCTCTTGGTTGTGGTCCTCGTGTGCTTTCCAGGGCTTACACATTGCCTAGCTGAGGGCTGCACACTGGTCTACAATGCTTGCACATCATTTTCTCCTTTTGGTTTTAATGTTCGCCAGAGGTGACACCCTTACATTGTGGTGCCCACACATACCAGGCATGACTATAGCCAGAAATGGTTTGTGGCGTGGGGGATTTCATACAGGAGAGTCGCTAGGACTGTGGTCAAGGCATGCCACGCACTGGGTCTGGAACGCATGGCCTTATGCTCACAAGGCAGGTACTTTAACCACTGAGCCATTCCCCAGCACCCTCTATTATAATTCTGCAACTGTATTTTTGTTTTTGTTTCAGGGGGCTTTGCGGCTACATCTAATGGTACTTGGGGCTTACTCCTGGCACTGTACTCAAGGGTTACTCTTGGCATTGTTCAAGGGACCATGAGTAAGGCTGATGATTGAATCAGGACCTGCCATGTGCAAGGCAAGAGCCTTATCTCCTGGACCATCTCTCCGGCTACTAGCAACTGGATATTTGAGCTCTATGTTCTGTCCAGATTTTTCTCAAACTTTCCTACTTTCTCTGTCTTTTCATGCACGGATCTCATTCCAATGAGCATCATTAGGATTAAGCTGGCTGTTTTGATATTTTCTTCAAGCAGCTTTCATCACTCTGTCCTATTAGAAGTTCTTTCTTGCCTGTGGTCTCGATCCACAGGGTAGATAAGTTCCTCCAGCTCCGTATTATGTCTGGTGCCTCACCTGGGCCTGTGTTTAAGCAGGCCTCAATGGAGATCAGGGAATTCATACTCAAAGTGGCTGAGGTGACCTGAGATTCACTCTCTCAAGAGCTTCCCTCTGCTGAGGCATTTTGAGTGGGCCTGAGCGGTTCAAGGTTGCCAGTGCCAGCAGCCACTGGGTGCGTGACTTGCTCACTGGCTTTCAGAGGGGCCTGGCAGGAACAGGGACTGTTTGTCTGTAAGCACTCTTGATAATTATCTCTCTGCCCACAGCCAGCTCAGTTATTTGTTAGTGGTGGGTGGAGTGCCCAGGGATTTGCCCTCTGGCTCTGTTGCTATGGAGACTTGAGATCAAATGTGGTGTCTAGGGTCATGGCTTATCAGCAGGACTGAGAGAGGTCATGACACTGGCACTCCCCACTAACTCACTAAATAGACCCCTGTTTATATCTGATATTTGGGGAGTAGGATGTCTGAGCAGCACATAGTGTGGCTGGGGTATACTTCCAGAAGTATTTCTGGGACCATGAGGTACTGGGAGTGACATTGAGGTCAGCTGCAAGGAAGGCAAGCACCTTAAATCTGTACTAATTTTCTGGACCTATGTTCAAGGTTTCTTGCTCTCACTCCAGTGCAGGACCATAAGATTTGGGTGCTGAGTGGTTCAGCTCTTTACTGCTTCCACAGGGTAAAGCACCTTAGAAATCTATTCCCCAAAGAGATAGGACCAAGGGTAAGGCTCTTGCCTTCATGCAGCTGACCCCATTTCAATCTCCTGGCACCACATATGGTCCACTAGCACCACCAGCAGTGTTCTCTGAGCATAGATCAAGGAGTAAGCCCTGAATACAAGTGGTGTGCCCCAAAAATAAACAATAAAAAATGAAAAGCAAAAAAGAAATCTCTTGGGGTTGGAGTGATAGCACAGCGGATAAGGCGTTTGCCTTGCACGCGGCTGACCTGGGTTCAATTCCCAGCACCCCATATGGTCCCCTGAGCTCCGCCAGGAGTAATTCCTGAGTGCAGAGCCAGGAGTAACGCCTGTGCATCGCCGGGTGTGACCCAAAAAGAAAAAAAAAATCTCTTTCCCATGGCAGTTTCTTGATCTGTGGGGAAGTTTTGGGCTTGAGGGCACTTGTCCTCCCAAAAGTCGTAATTAATGGTTGGAGCGATAGTATAGCAGTAAAGAGCTTGTCTAGCATGTGGCAGACCCATGTTCAGTCCCCAGCACAACATGTGGTTGGTGCCTGGAGTCAGGAGTAAACCCGGAGCACTGCTGGGTGTTGCCCCAAAACAAAAAACAAAAATCGTATTTTATTCTTCCCCAAGAATTTTTTTTTTAAACATTCTTTCTTTGAGAGATGTGGAGAGGGGAGAGTGGGCACACCAGCAGTGCTTAGGGCTTACTCCTGGCTTCTGATAATTTAGGGATCACTCTAGATGTGCTTATGAGACCATACGGGGTGTGGGAGATTGAGCCCAGGATCAGTATGCCCTACCTACTGTACTATCTCTCCTGTGCCAATCTTCCCAGAAGTTTGTATTTATTTTTTATTTATTTAATTTTTGTTTGTCTTTTGGACCAAATCCAGTGGTGCTCAGGGCTTATTCCAAACCTTGCACTCAAAAATCACTCCTAGCAGGCTCAGTCAACCCTAAGAGATGCTGGGGATCGAACTGGGTTGACCATGTGCAAGACAAGTGCCCTACCTGCTGTACTATCTCTCCAGCCCTTCCCAAAAGTTTTAGTAGTTATGTTCTTATTTTCATTCACTTCAAGATTGCTCCTAATTTCCCCTCTGATTTCTTCTTTAACCACTTATTATTTGGAATTGTGTTTTTTAAATTCCACATGTTTGTTTATTTCCCCAATTTCCTTCTGTGGTTGATTTTAATCTCATTCTATTGTGGCCAGAGAATATACGTTGTATTATTCCAATTCCTTTAGGTTTTTAGAAATTTGTTTTATGGCCTAATAGATTGTCTATCCAGGATAATGTTCCATGTTCTCTAGAGAAGAATTGTGTTCTTTCATAAGAAGAGAATACGATAGATGTCTCTTTGGTCTAGTTGATTTGTATTGCTGGTCAAGTATTCTGTTTCCTTATTGATCTTCTGTCTGGTTGTTCAATTTATTATTGAAAGTGGGGCACACCGAAATATCCAACTATTACAGTTGAATTGTCTGTTTCTCCCTTCAATTCTGACATTTTTTTTCTCCTTGTGTTTTGGGGATTTAAAATTTTTTGGTGAAGGGGTATCAGAGAGATAGTTAGGCAGGTCAGGCTTTTGCCTTGCATACAGCCAACCCAGGTTTGATCTCTGATTCCACGTATGGTCCCCCAAGCTTTGCCAGGGGTGATCACTGATCACCTCTGGGTGTTGCCTGAAAGCAGACAAAAAATAAATTTTTTGAGTTCTATTTTTCCTACTAAATTTACTTACGGAAAAAGGACAATGTTACACTAATATTTAGGAGAGAAGGCTAGTGACTAAGTGGAATAGACTATGTCCCTTAATGATCAGAACCTGACAAGAGTGTGTGTTTGTGTGGGTGGGGGCATGCTGGAAGGTTTGCAAAGCCGCCAGTTATCTCCTGCAAAGTCTCAGGCACAGAGACCCACAGGCTGGGAATTATGCAATGCTGCTGACCTCAGTGGCCCTGAGCCCTGATTGGGGGACAGGAAGGTGAGGCTGGATCAAGACTGTGGGAGGCAGTGAGGGTGGGTGGTTCTTTGTTTGCAGATAAGGTTTCACCTATGAAGGAATAAATGTGGGCTTGGGACCTCATTTTCCCCGCCAGTTGAAGCCCAGCGGCTCTGCCTAATACCAGAAGCTTTCCTCAGTACCCACCCGGCCCCAGGGAGCATGGTACTCCTTCCCCACCACATTTGAAGGGGCTCCCCTTGGAACAACCCCTGTGATTTCCCTTTCATTTCCCCACCGCTCCAACGAGAAGAAACTGGCCAGAGCTGGCTTCTTAGGGTTTTTCTGCCACCTCCCTTTCTGGCCTGAGAAATGTGACATGGGCCAGAACTACCAGGAACGCCTTGGATTTGTGATGCCTTTGATTTTGAATTAAATTTGACTGTTGCATGCCCAGAGACTTTTTGCTGTCACCATTCCCTGCACCCCCCACCCCCTCCAATCCCTACATTCAGTTTTGTGACCAAGATGAGGTCACGGTCCATTGTTTAAGAAACTATACTGGAGAGAGTACAGTATGATTGGGTAGGGCACTTGCCTTGCATCTTGCTCAGGGGTTATTCCTGGCTCTATATTTAAGGAATTGCTCCTGGCAGTGCTCTGGGATCCATATGGGATGTTGGGGATAGAATCCAGTCATTTCCATGCAAGGCAAACGCCCTACCCACTATAATATCTCTCCAGTTCCAGTGAGGAATTTCAAGCAGAAATTTAACAATACCTGGAGACAAATGAGAATGAAAACACAAGTGACAGAAGCAATGGGATGCTGCAGAAACAGTACTCAGAGAAAGGTATTAGTGATACAGACTTTCATAAAGAAACAAGAAAAAAACCACAGTTTACTCTCAGAGCTAAAGCAACTGGAAAAAGAACAAATAAAATGAGAAGTTAGTCAAAGAAAGGAAATAATAAAAATCAGAGCAGAAATAATGAAATACAAACAACAAACCAGAAGATCAAGAAAATAAGAGCTGCTCTTTGGGGGGTTGTGGTTACCTGGCAGTGCCTGCGGCAATTATTCCTGGTGCCATGCTGAAGGACAGTGCAGCCCCAGGGTTCAGGCTTGCAAACATGCCCCCCACCCCCACCCCAGCACTTTGGGTTGTCTCCCTAATCCGAGGACTTCTTTATAAAGAAAAAAAGATAAAATTCATAAGCTTCTAGCTAGCCTTGTAAAGGGCAGAGAAAACCAATAAACAGAGTAAGAAACTGAAGAGGGAGAAATTAAAACAGATACTACAGAAATCAGTGTGATGAGAAATTATTTTAAACAACTATAAACCGATAATTTTGATAACCTAGAAGAAATGGATATGTTTTTAGATAAATACAACCCTGCCAAGATTAAAACAAGGAGAACTAGGGGGTTGGGAGGGATACTGGGATCATTGGTGGTGGAGAATGGGCACTGGTGGAGGGATGGGTACTCGATCATTTTATAACTGAAACCCAAGCACAAAAGTTTGTGAGTGTACAACCACCTCATGGTGTTTCACTAATAAAAAATAATTTTTTTTTACAAAAAGCAAGTGCCTTAATCCTGCTCTATCTTTCTGTTGCCACCATTCCAATATAACAAATGACAACAGGTTGCCATAGTTTTTTGTAAATCCCCCTCAACCCCATCCTTGATCCTGTCCACACAGAGCTTTGCACTATACAATTCCAAATTGCCAGTAGTAGCTAGCTTTTATAAAAACTTACTTATCTGTGATTCACAAAGCTACTGATAGTTGTTTTAGGCATATAGTATTTCAACACCAGTTCCACCTCCAGTGTCAACTTCCCTTCATCGTGTTCCCATACTCCATCCCCACCACCCCCAACCTTGCCCCGCCTGCCACCTTGACAGGCATATTGCAAAGTTTGGTGATTGCAGTTTGGATCGCGTGTTTTCAGTGTATTCAGTGTATTAGCAGTGTATTCCTAAAACTTGCTTTTTTAGGAATTCCTGAGCTGATATCATGCTTCCAATTTTAATTTTTATTTATTTTTGGTTTGGGGTCACCCAGTAGTGCTCAGGAATAGCATTCCTGGCTATGCTCAGAGAACCATATGTGGGACTATGGATTGAACCTGGGTTAGTTGCGTGCAAGGTAAGTGACTAATCCCCATCACTATCTCCAGACCCTGGGCCCCAGTTTATAAAAAAAAAAAATTTTAAATCCCAGGTTTAATTTTTTTGTTTTGTTTTGTTTTGAGGCCATGCCTGGCAGTGCTTACTCCTGGTTGGGCTCAGGGGATCATATGGGATGCTGTAGGTCTAACCTGGATCGTCCGTGTGTAAGGCAAGTTCCCTACCCACTGTACTATCACATACAGTCCCCCAAGCCTGCCAGGAATGATCTTTAGCACCACTAGGTGTGACCCAAAAAACAAAAATAAATAAAAATTAAAAATAGAATTATTGGACCTTGCAGGAGCTTAGAGCACCTGCCTTGGCTTTCACACCCCCTGTGTTCTCTGTCTCTAGTGAGGCCCAGGAAGCTCTGCTATCTGATCCTGGCAGCTCTACCACCTAATCACCAGGACCTGGAGCCATTCACAGCCGCACCAAAGCTCGGGGCATGTGAGCACAACAGAAAAGATGTGCAAGCAGCCTGCCTAGAAAGTGTGACCTTGGGCAAGCGCTCTGTGAGCACTGAAGCCAGCACCCCAACCGTCACGGGCATCTCCACCAAGAGAGTAACCTAGGCAGACATGTGGGCCACACAACTAAAGGAGCGCCAGGGTTGGAGAATTAGTCCAGTGGGTAAGGCACTGGCTTTGTACTCTGCAGACCCAGATTCAATCTCCTGCAGCACATTTGGACTCCTGGGCACTTCCAGGAGTGACCCCTGAGTGCAGAGCCAGCAGTAAGCCCCAAGTAGTGCTGATGTGACCCCAAACCAAACAAAAATCCCACTTTTTGAAAAGTAAAACAGTTTTATTTAGAAGAACCTGAGGGGAGTGAGAAAGCTCTGTATTCAAGAGAGAACATGGGCTTCTCCGGAGAGAGGAGAGCCTTTAGGTTGAGAGCTGGGTGAACCCCAAGTTGGAGAATGTGTCTAGAATTGTTTCCTTATTCTTTGTTGGGGGGATACACCGTTATGTGATGCTGGAGATTGAACATAGGGTTTATCATATGCAAGGCAAGCACCTTATGCCTTGTACTATCTCTCTGGCCCCTAAAATATTGCACTTTAAATAGATGCTGGTCTTTTACCCTCCTGTTCTCTTTCATCCCCCCCCCCCCCCCCCCCCCCCTCGC
>JAOXYA010010523.1:0-14032 GCA_028565675.1 Sorex palustris | reverse complement strand
TAAATTTCATGACTTTGTCTTTTCTAACAGCTGCATAGTACTCCATTGTATAGATGTACCAAAGTTTCTTTAACCAGCCATCTGTTCTCGGGCACTCAGGTTTTTTCCAGATTTTGGCTATTGTGAACAGTGCAGCAATGATCAAACATGTCACTAGCTGTTTTGCTGTTGCTAGCATATTACCTGTGATCTTTCACCTCACCATATAGGCTGGGGTTTTGCTTTTTGGGGGGCCATAACTAGCAGTGCTCAGGCTTCCTATAGGGTCTGCACTCTGGGGTCACTCTTGCTGGACGGGGGTGGGGGGACCAGATAGAATGCTGGATATTGAGCCCAGGTTGGCCACTTGCAAGGCAACTGCCCTCCCTTCTGTATGGTGCTGGCCCTTGTGTTGTATTTTTCAACCAATCGTTTATGCTTTTCTGCAGCTCCTCTTGGTTCTCATGGCTCCAACTTAATGTACTAATAGCCAACAGTCAATAGTTTCTATAATGAACCTCTGTTCTGCTCAGAACAGTGTGGTTTGTTTGCAATAATTCTTTATCAGTGATCACTGGTGTCCATTAGGAGCTCTGAGTGTGGAAGTTAGACTATCACTCACGAGCTTCCAGCAAGTCAGAGGCGCTGCAGCAGTTGTGGCTGCTGTTGAGAGAGTACAGAGAAGCCGTGGCCACTGTTGAGAGGGTTCAGAGAAGCCGTGGCTGTAGCAGCGGCGGTTGTTGTGGAGACGCGCAGACTTGGGGGACACAGTGTCTGGGGGCTGCAGGCTGGGCAAGCCAGAGAGTTCAAGCCTGGCGGGAGGTTCCAGAAGCCAGCCATACTAAGGATGCCGCACAACTGCTGTTGCCTGTTAATCCTCTCTCAACATCCTCATCCTCCCTTGTGTACACTGTCTGGAGAAGTGCTGCAGTCCTCAGCCTGTGGGGGCCTCGGTGTCTGACAGCATTGTGTGTCTTTATCGGAAGTGAGAAATTGAAATGGCCCATTATCTGTCTGAAGACAGAGTTAAGCCTAAACTTTTCCAACTTCTCATATTCTCAAAGGTCAGCTCTGCTCTATGACATTACAGAATATCCAACTCATCCACAATATGTTCTATGACCCAATTACCATTATCACTCTTCACTCACTGATCACCATATTTATTTATTGACTCATATTTATTTATTGACTAATGCATACAGAGCAGCAAATTTTATTGTAAGTCCTGTCCTCGAAGATCTCCCTGTGTATTCATTTGCTTATTTATTATTCATTTGGCAAATATTTACATAGTGTGACTAGCATATTCTAGGTGCTACACAGAGAATAATAAGATATTTGCATTATAACATCCAAAGCAAACCAGAGCAAATGAATATACCAGAAAGACTGGGAGCTGTGGATCAGACAAGCCTGGGTCATCTCCTTGCATCCACCTGGCACTAGCCAAACTCCCCTGCATAGAAACTGTTCCCTATGGAATTACTGATAAAGTACAGTGTCCTAAACATTATAGTTTCTACAGGAACGTGATTCTGTCAGTAGCCTCAATAGAAGTTTTGTTTTACTTGCAGAATTAAATGCCCTGTAGAAGACTTAGGATTGCATGCCTAATCATTTGTTCAATTTTTGGTCCACACCCAGCAGTGCTCAGGGCTTCTTCCTGGCTCTGTGCTCAGAGATAACCTCTGGCAGGGCTCAGGGGACCATAGGGAGTGCTGGGGATTAAACCAGGCTGACTGTGAGCAAGGCCACACCCGCCCCGCTGTACTAGCCATCTAGCCTGTAAGCTTTCTATTTCTTCAACCTCACCACATCCACACCCTTCCCTTGATATTGTTAAAACACCTTCTATATGAGGAACATTATCAGTGGGTCAATAAGGCAAAATTCCCTGCATGTTGAAGTTGGCATTCTCCTGGGGAGAAGCAGGAAAAAGGCACTGAAGTAAATTAATCGACCTACTGTGAGTCCGTTAAGGAGCATGGCAGAGGGGACAGAAAGAAACTAGGCAGAGAGTAGAAGGGAGTCACCTAATGGAGATGGTGGCATTTGAGCTGAGAGCCATGTGACATGGTGACACAAGATGAGCCAGACAGAGGCATCAAGTGCCACGCTGTGTTGGAGGGACAGGGAGGAGACCTGGACAGTGATTCAGAGACTGAGGAAGGCCGGGAAGTCAAGTGGGCAGTGGGGTGGGCCGGGACAGCTGCAGGAACATCAGAATCCTGTTCCTGGTGGATCAGGGGAGTGAGAACTTTCACTCTGGACAGTGAGTGAAGGTGACGGGCCTGCTGGTTGGGGTTGCTCTCTGGCAGAGAGTCCTGAGCTGTTTCTCTCGACACAGGCAGGCAGCGGGGGACAGAGGAGCTGTCAGATGAGAGTTTCCCAGTCCAAGTCTCAGTGTGTGCTGTGGGATTGGATTCACAGGAAGAGAGAGAGAGAGACAGAGAGGCAGAGACAGAGAGAGGGAGAGAGAGGGAAAGAGAGAGAGAAGGAGGGAGAGAGAGAGGAAGAGAAGGAGAGGAAGAGAGAGAAAGAGAGAGAAGAGGAAGAGAGAGAGGAGGGAAAGAGGGAGAGAGAAAAGGAGGAAGAAAGGAAGGGAGAGAGAGAGTGCAGGGAGTTCGTCTCTTTCCATTGAGAGTTAACAGTTATGAGATTTGTTTGCTGAGATGGGAGAAGGTTTTAAAAGTGTAAAGGGGCCTGAGCATGGGTGGTGAATATATTTCAATCCCATATTTCCAGTTCTTTAGCTAATCATGATCTAAAAGTGCTATAATTGATGGGACATATAAACTGCAAGAGAGTTGCTGTGGGGCAGATAGGGTTGATGGGTGAATTGACTTCCCGTCCCGTCAGTGGGAGACAATGCATTTTATTAAAGTCGGAGAAGTACGGCTTGGGGAATTGGACTTGCTTCTCTGAACGCTGTTAGAGCTTTTACCAAATCATTTCCACTGCCTGGCAGGAACCAGAGAAGGGCTTGAATGTAGCTCTCCTCGTGTTGGCCTCCCCTTTGTGCAGGGACGTCATTAGCCCACTCTCCTAAATCCATCGCCACACGTGCCCGCTGTTTTTTTGCTTTCTGTGCACCAGGCAAGATGTAGAGGGTGAACCTCCCATATGCTGTGGTCCATGATTACTGAGTAGTGACGCATGAGTCCTCCCCTGAGGGGCAGGAGAGGGTTAGAGTCCCGGGAGCCTCTCCTCTCCTCACCACACTCTGTCCGTCAACCTGCTCAGACTTTGTTGTATGTTTAAGGAATTTATTTCACGTGCTCTTCTCACACACACACACACACACAAACACACATACACACACACACATCGTCTCATGTACTCAGCCCACAATTTACACCTGAACCAAACTCACCTGAGGGGGGTCCCCAACACCTGAGTTTCCAGGGGGCTCCACTACACTCAGGAACACAATAAGAGGGGACATTTACCCCTAAAATCAGGGGACTTGCCCAAATATGCCAGGCTGTGTGTGTGTATTTGTGTGTGCACGCACGCGCACGTGTATGCAAATGTGTCTCTTTGTGTGTTTTCCTGCTGCATCTTCGTATTTCTCTGCATTGCTCTGTTATGTTCTGTGGTGACTTCTTTGCCTTGAACGAATGCCTGTGACATCTGCTTGCATCTACTTCATCCCTCTCCTGCTGGAAAGGGAACAACATGCTCTGATATTCTTCACCAGATGATTGACAGGAAATCATCTCTCCCCAGCCGCACTCAGCTCTCGCTCCTTCTGACAGTTTGGATTAAGGAGCCACATCTATAACCCCCAGCCTGTTGGACGCACATGTTTAATTCTGCGCTGTGTCCACAGTTGCTAAGCTACTGTCTTTTCAGCAGTCTTAAATCTGTGGGTTCTGCACATTTTCACAGTCCATTGCATTTTGAATGATAAGGAACAAGTTACTTTTATTTTGGCATTAATTATTTGAAAGGGTTGTAACGTAGTGGGGGTATCGAGAAGAGAGAACCTGTGTAACTGATTGATCATCTCAGGTTTTTTGGGTTTTCCCTGGAACATCTTTATGTTTCATGTGGCTTGGTAAGTTTGGCTGCTTTCCATGTCCTGAAACCATTGCATAAATCTGATTAGAAAGGGAATTTTATGCTTTGAGTGAGTAGTGAATATTGAAGGTCAAAACATCATTTTGACTAGTTTTAAATTTATAGACAATTTCTGTATTACAACTATTACATAATACTGGGAGATCTTTGCAGATATTTGGACTCTGACATCAGAAAGTGTCAGAGGAGAAGATGGCTAAATCTGACTCAGAAGTACCTTCACTCACTGTTGCCTCTAGGTAGTGCTGGAAGGATGGCTGGGGATTGTAGAAGATGCTTCCAAGGTTCTTGGCTATCTGTGTGTGATAGTAGTCATTCCCTGGCCTGTTGGATATTTTGTGGCCTGAACTGTGTCTAATGGGCAGTGTGTGTGTGTGTGTGTGTGTGTGTGTGACGAGTATGGGGGAATTTTAGGGGAAGGGGCCTTTGGTGGAGATGAAGAGGGCTTAGGGGATAAGAAAATGAAGAGAAAGAAAAGAAGCAGGTATGAAAAGGACTGGCTGGTTGGATGGATCAAGAATCATCTTCAAATAATAGAATTCAGAATATTGAGTAGAAAGTGATTATGTGATTAATATTTCAATATTTCAACTTGGGATTCCTAAAATAAAAAACACAGAGACTATGATTATGACAGTGACAGTACATTGGGTTGAGCAATTTTAAGCATGCAAAATGCACATTAGCTCATTTGTGTCTTTCCAAAATTACTTTGAGATTTATGGGACACAGCTATTCTCTTCAATACACATATGAGGAGACTAAGGCTCAGAGGCACTTGGTGTCTTCTGAAAGATGACACAGTTGATGTCTGATGAGGCCTTCCAAGGTCTACTCCAGTCTCTGCATTTCACTCTTGCTTCCTCACACAGACCATTGGCTCTGTCGGCTCTGTTGAGATTTATATCATGGCAGGATTGTTAGGGGGAGAGTGAATGTGGCTTTGGGAACAAAACCTCTATCAGCCCAACATCCTTATATGTATTTTTTGATACTGGGTGGCAGTTAAAGGTCATCCAAAATGAGTGACAGTTGGAAAACTTAAGTTTGATATTGACTGAAGAAGACTCACTTTTTCAGAATAACCAGACAGGAAAATGCAAGAAACTGATCAGGTGAAATTTGTTTTTCTTGAGAGAGGGAATATTTAGGGAAGGAAGAACTATGAAGAAACCAACTCTGCTATTCACGAATGCTTTACTGGTGCATATAAGAGAAATTCCTCCTTCACCTTAGCAATAACTAGAAAGTAGATAGGAATAACCTTAGGGATATTTTAAATTCCATCTTCTATTTTGAAATAGAATTCTCCTTTTACTCATGACTCACTAAGAGAATTATCAGTGTCAAGCCACAAAGAGATGATACTAAACATGCATATTTGTTTCCTAAATTATTAGAATTTATTTATTTAAACCCATAATCATAATTAACTTGTGCCTTCAGAGGAAAAAAATGGGAAAACTTTTAAACTATTACTTTAGTTTAGATTCAGATAAAATTATTCTTGTTTGAAAGATTTACAGAGATAGGAATTTTTAAAATCATCTAGAATGTTACATATAGAGCATAAATTAGATTTAATTTTATAAAATTAACCCTGGGGGTGCTGGAGTTATAGTATAGAGGTAAAGTTGTCCCTGAGCACAGAGTCAGGAGTAATTCCTGAGCACTGCCAGTGAAGCCTCAAACCAAAACAAAACAATAAAATATAATCCCTGAGTTATGATACTCTTCTTCATACATTCATGGGAGATATTTTTACATTCAGGGGAGTTTTTAAAAACTGGAAATAAAATTTAATATCTAGATGAGAAAAATAATCTTTGATTTGTTCATACTTGTTGACCTGAATAAAAACCACTCTACTAACTCTACTAATTATAAAAGAAATTTTAGTAGCTCTAGTTGAATTAGAAATATATAAATTTTATTTCTATTATAAATTATGTTTTCCTTCATAAGTTTCTGCAAAATCACGATAGTTTAAGAAAGTTTAGGGGGAGAAACTTGAGATTTGGTTTTAGGAGTATTTCATTTCTTTAGATTCTCTTGCTTGAGCACATCAAAAGGAGACAGGTGGATTCCTCAAATAGGGTATTTAAGGAGAATGGAATGGAGTTTTCACAGAAATGTGGACAGAGAAGCCAACAAAGGTTGGTACATAAATCTGGGATTGGGAATATCAGGAAGCTCCTATTGCCCTTAAGCATGAGATGACAAACCAATAGAGCAGTTCAGTACTCAAGAGAAAGCTGTGGCTAGAGAAAGGACTGGAATGAAAGCACAGGGATAGAGCCCTTGCCTTGCATGTGACTGACCAGGGTTCAATCTCCACTATTCCTTATGGTTGCCTGAGCATTGTCAGGAGTGATACCTGACTGCAGCGCCAGAAGTAACCACTGAGCATCTCCAGGTGTCACCACAAAACAAAACAAAACAAAACAAAACAATAGTTGTGGCAGTAGCAATAGCATATGCAGCTAACTCAAGCAGTTTTTGTAAAAGGACACAGAATACTTACCTTTTCCTTAAAACATTTATTTTCAGATTTAGACACTCTGATTGACAATGCTGTTAATAATATTTTAGGCACACAATGTCCCAATACCACATCCACCATCAGCGCGTCAGTGTTTCATTACCAATGATTTGAGATCCCTCCTACTCCAACACTAATGCTCTCCCTTGGCAAAATTGCTTCTGTAGATTGATTCTCAGGGTCTTTTCACCACTGTCCATTTATTATTCCCTTCTATGTTTCTTTTTATCCCACATATCAGATGGCATTCTGTATTTATTCCTCTCCTTTTGACTAATTCACTAGCACGGTACTCTTTAGTTTCAACAACTTAGCAGCAAATTGCAAGATTTCATCTTTTATATCTGAACAGTATCCCGATATTTACACATCACTTGTATCTCTTGTCACCCCATTGCTCATTGATTTCTCGAGTGAGTGCCAGTAACGTCTTCATTCATCCCTGTCGTGTGCTTAATGGCATCTGCTTGCTCCAGGAACCTGAAGAGCATCAAACCATTCTTTCAGGATCTTGACGAAGAAGTCCGACCATCTCGTAGGTGGGCAGCCAAGCGTTCTTTTGATGTCCCCCTCGATGGTTCATCACCTCATTGTGGCGGGGGGTGGAAATGGTGCCAACCAGCGAGGAGTGAACCAACAGATGCTGCCCAGAGATCCAGGCAGGTGCGTGTTTGTCAGGGTGCAGATCATTACAACATGCCAGTTGACCAAAAGCTTGCATTCGGTAGACTGGGAGCATCTGTAAGGGTGATAAGAGGCCACCCTAAAAGCCTCTGTCTCTTTCGGAGAGCCCAGCAAGGTACTGAGGGTATCCCGCCCACATGGTAGAGCCTGGCAAGCTACCCGTGGCGTATTCTATATGCCAAAAACAGTCATAATAATGGGCCTCATTCCACTATTTATACGTACTACCACAATTTCTTCTTTTGCTCATCTGTTCTTGCATTTAAAATTTTTTTCCCAAAGTTTGACTTGTTGACAGAGCTATAAAGAACACAGAAGCACAAATATTATTTCCAAATATTGTTTGGGGGCCTTTGGAGTAGATGCTAAGTGTAATCTCTGGGTTATATGGGAGCACAATTTTGGGAGCACAATTTTAACTTATTTTTAGAAGTGTTCATACTGTTTTCTTCAGGGGCTGAATCAGACAACAATACTTCCAACAGAGTGAAGATATCTTTTTCACCACATGCTCACCAATGTTGATGTTTCCTGCTTTCTTTGATATGTGCCAATCTCACTTGTTTAAGGTAATTATCTCATTATTTTAATTTGCATTTCCCTGATGAAAAGTCATGATAAAAGCATTTTTTAAATGACAGTTATCCATTTTCTTTTGCAGGCTCTTCTCCCTATTTTTTAATGGGTTTGTCAGGTTTTTGGGTAAAGTTTTATGAGTGATTTGTATACCATGTTTTGTATACCAGCCTTTTGTCAGCTGTGTATTGAATGAATTTTTAATTCTTTTTTTTCTAGTTATTATTTGTTTGTTTTAGTTTTGGGTGACACATAGTGGTGCTTACTCCTGGCTCCAGGCTCAGGGATCACTCCTGGCAGTGCTCAAAGAATCATATGGGTTGCCAGAGATTGAAACCAGGTAGTCCACTTGCAAGGCTAGTGCCCTGCCTACTATACTATGGCTCTTTTTATTTCTTTTGTAGTAGAGAAACTTCTTAATTTGATGTAATCACATTAGTTTTTTGTTTGTTTGTTTGTTAGCTTGACTACCATATGGCATTGATTGATTGAGGATGCCTCTGAAGTTAACATTTTTAGAGTTCTACCTGTTTTCCTAGCTGTGACCTACAGATTTGGGTATAATATGGAGGTCTTTAATCCATTTTGAATGAAATTTTGTGTATTACATGACATAGACATCCAAATTATTTTTATTTATTTATTTTTTTGCACATAGCCAAGCAGTTTTCCCAGTGTCATTTTTTGAAGAGGTATTTTTTGTTTGTTTATTTTACTTCTTACAACTAGACCCTTTGTCAAAAGCTGTCCACAGAAGTTGAGGATCTCTGAGCTCTCAATTCTATTCCAGTGATCTGAGAGTCTGCCTTTATTTCAGTACTACACAGTCATAACTATTATAGCTTTACAATACAATTTAAAGTCAGAAAGAAATGTCTCACTTCTTTTTCCCCCCAAAAAATTGCTTTGCTATTGGGGGAGATTTATTATTCCATACACATCTTAATAACACTTGGTCCACATTCTTTAAAAATGCAATAGGAATTTTAATGGCTACTACATTAAATCTATATAGTGCTTTGTGTAGGATGGTCATTTTACAATGTTATTCTTTTCATTTCATGAACAGGGTTTGTGTTTCCATTTCCTTATTTTCTATTTTTTAAAAAGAATGATTTATAGTTTTTTTGCACAAGTTTTTCACCTTCTTTGCTTAGTTGATGCATAGCACTTGATTTTGGGGGGGCACATTTGTGAATGGAATTTTTTTTCTGTTCTATTGAAATGCTGCATATAGAAATGCCATGTATTTCTCAATATTGGTTTTGAAGCTCTGTACTTTACTGTATAGGTTTATTCTGTTTAGATTTTTTAAAGGTTTTTTTTTTTTTTTTTTTTTTTGCTTTTTGGGTCATACCCAGCGATGCACAGGGGTTACTCAGGAATTATTCCTGGTGGTGCTCAGGGGACCATATGGGATGCTGGGAATCAAACCTGGGTTGGCCACGTGCAAAGCAAATGCCCTACCTATTGTGTTATCGCTCCAGTCCCTAGGAGATTTTTTTTTGTAGGGGCTTTTCTATAGTTTCATAGCATCTGCAAATAATGATAATGAATTTTTTTTACCAATATAGATCTAAGATTTATTTCTTGCCTAATTGCTGTGGAAAGAACTACCAATACTCTGTTGAATAACAATAGTGAGAAGTGTACATCCTTGACTTGCCAAATCTTAGAGGAAAGACTTTCAGATTTTAACTGGCTATTGTTATATTAAGGAAATTTCCTTCTGTTCTGGTTTTGTTCAGAGTCATTTTCATTGATTTATTCAGTTAGTTTTTGTACCACACTGGCTGTGCTCGGGGTTTACTTCTGACAATGCTCTGGGGATCAAATGTGGGCCCTTGGGGTTAAAGAGAGGTTACCCATTCTAAGGCAAGTATTTTATGCACTGTACTCTCTTTGCAGCCCTTGTTGAGAGTTTTATCATTAACAGGTATGATCTCATGATTTTAATCTTGTATTGATATAATGTATCGCACTGGTTGATTTGCATATATTAAACTATCCCTGAATCTCTGAGATAAATCCCATTATAATTTTTTTCCAATGTGTTTTTGGATTTGATTTGATGCCGTTTTGTTGATGATCTATGTCCATCGGTGATATTTCTCTGTAATTTTGTTTTTTTGGTGATGTTTATGTCTGGGTGGGGTGTCAGAGTAATTTTGACCTCATAGTAAAATTTAGGAGGGTTCATGTCACTTCTGCTTTCTGGAATGTAGAACAGAGAAAGATAGAAAGTAGGTCTTTGAAGGCTCAAAATAACTCTCTAGTAAGTGCATCTAGGCTCTGGTTTTTGTTCTGGAGGACACTTTTGATCACTTTTAATTTCTGTCTTAACAGTTGATTTCTTCAACGGTTCTGCTCCCTCCTCACTCAGTCTTTTTAAATTTTTATTTCATTACAGTGAGATACACAGTTACAAAGTTGTTTGTAATTGGATTTCAGTCACATGGTGTTTCAATACCAGTCTCTTCACCAGTGTATATGTCCCATTTCCCTCCTGCCCCAACCCCTTGCAGCCTCTCTCTATGGCAGGCACTTTTCTTCTCTGTCTGTCTGTCTGACTCTCTCTTTTTGGCATTATGGTTAGCATGGTCATGGTCCTCCCATTGTTCATCGATTTGCTCGAGCCGGCCCAGTAACGTCTCCATCACGAGACTTGTTGTTATTGTGTTTGGCATATCAGATACATCACGGGTAGTTTGCCAGGCTCTGCCGTGCAGGCGAGATACTCTCGGTAGCTTGCCGGGCTCTCCGAGAGGGGCGGAGGAATCGAACTCGGATCGACCATGTTGGCCGCTTGTAAGGCCAATGCCCTACCACTGTGCTATCGCTCCAGCCCTGGTTAGCATAAGTATCTGTATTATGTTTGTCCCTTTACTATGAGGTCAAAATTACTTTCAGCACTCAGTTCTTGTCCCGAGCAATTATTTCCAAGTATTGTTGTTGTGGTGGTTCCTTCTCTATCCTAACCACTCCCCCCACACCTCCAACACCAATTGTGGCAAACTTCTGACCATGGGCCAGTCCTCCTGGTCCTTGTTTCTGCTGTCCTTGGGTATTAGTTTCATACTATGAGTTTTTTTAATATCCCACAAATGAGTGCAATAATTCTACCTACCCATACTCCAAGATTACCCTACCACATCTGATACGGTTCAAAGTAGGAGGTAACCAATCTTAGAGGAAATATACATTTTTATAGATCTATCTATCTATCTATCTATCTATCTATCTATCTATCTATCTATCCACCTACCTACCTACCTACCTATCTAAAAAGCACACAAGACTCAACCTTTAACAACATGTTAGTGATCACTTATAGAAGGGCTTAATGCCCCCTGGGTGAAAACACAACAATCTCCATACGCTTTCCTTTAAGAATACTTTTTTTGTAGCATTTTCAGTGTTTTTTTTTATGGCAAACAAAACTAAATATATTATTTCAGTTCTGCTTTGGGGCAGGGATTGGAGTTCGAGATGAAAACATCTAAAATATGGTGGTGGGAGGAATATTGTGAAATATTGTGAACTACTTTGTCACTTGTCATCTCGTTGTTCATCAATTTACTCGATCGGGTGCCACTAATGTCTCCTCTGGTCCCTGTGAAGTGCTAGCATAGCCCATTGGTGTATTGGGAGCTCTTTCAGGGTCGGGGGAATAAGGGCCATTATTGTTAATGTTTTTGGCATATTGAATACACCACGGAGAGCTTACCAGGCTCTGCCATGTGGGTGGGATACTCTTATTAGCTTGCCCAACTCTTCGAGAGGGACGGAGGCTTTTGGGGTGGCCTCTATGTTTTTTTTTTCTGAGGGGGGCCTGGTGAAGACAGCCTGGCACGGGGACAAGAGATTCTGTCAAGAATCTCCTGTCGAACAAATGGGACAGTAGTTTATAAAGTGAACTACTTTATAAAATAAAAATATTATAAAAATATAAAGATAATGGTTTATAGACCTTGTTTGTTCTTTTAAAAAGTTCATGGGATATTTAGGTTGTTTGTCTCTTTTGGGTCATATCCCTCAGTTCTCAGGGTTTACTCCTGGCTCTGTATTCAGGAATGACTCTGGCAGGGCTTGGGGGACCATGTGGTGCAGGGATCAAACTAAGGTTGGTTGGCATGCTGTGCTACCTCTCTATCCTGAGGTACCCCACCTAGCTCTTGGCTTTGTTGATTGTTTTTTATTGGGGGGGGTATGGAGTAGGGAGGAAGTTTGATTTAATAAAACAGAAACCAAAAAAATTCTGTACTAAATTCTGTTATTCTCCTTCTGCTTAGTTTGGCCTCTCTTCTGTTAATTTTTTCAAGTAGCTTAAAAGCTTTATTTTTATTAATTGAGGTTCCATTATTTACAATACTGTTAATAATGGTCCTCAGGCACATAATTCCAACACCACACACCCATTACCAATGTACCCACCTCTTAAGCACTCCAACACTTTTTCTTTTCACTCTGCCTCTCCACATCACCAAATCAGTCTTTCTTTCTAGTAACTTGATATGTGTAGCTCAGCTATTTATTTGAGCCTCTCCTCGTTTCCTGATGAATACCTACATTTCTACGACCTTCCCTTTTAGAACAGCTTTTATTGCGTCCCATATATTCTGATATCTCATATCTTCATTTCATAGTTGTCACCAGGAATTTTTGCATTTCTTCTTTGATTTTCTTTGACCCATTGGTTATTCCTTAGTTGTTCAGTTTGCAATTACTTGAGGTTTCCTTCCACTTCATGGTTATGATTAATTTTCATATTAAAATTACTATGTTATAAGAAGAGAGTTGATATAATTTTTAACTTTTTGATTTTATGAAGACATGCTTTGTGTCCCACTACGTGGTCTATCTTGGAGAAAGTCCCCGGTGTATTGGAGAAGAATGAAAAAAGAATGAATATTCAACTTTGGCAGTGGAGGCTCATTACATGTCTGCTAGGCCCTATCTCTGCCATTTAGTTCTCAAGACCATTCCATCCTTCATGATTTCTGCCTAATTGATCTTTGCAGTAGTAAGAGAAGGGTGTAAAACTCTCCTGCTAATATTATGTTGTCTTTATATCTCCTCAGGTCTAAATTTTAATGGTTCTACTCTAGGGAGCATATACATTTATGAACGTAAAATCTTCTTACAGTTTGGATTACTTGATTATTAAATAATGACTCTCCTTTAGACATAATATTTTATGCACAATGCATTCTTTAAAAATATGCACAAATGAGTAAATGTTTAAAATATAAATAAAAGACAGATTTTATGAGGGCTTCCAATATCAAAGAACTAAAAATTAAATGTGAATACCACTTTTAATGCTATAATTTGTAGCACTTCACAAAGTTTTAACTTTATTCATTTCCTTCACAGTTGAATGCCTACCTCCTTTGAGTATCCTTTTGAAATCAGATTTCCTTCCTTTGACATGCCTAAATGATTTCCATCTCTTTATCATTTGAATTGTACTTATGAAATCTACACATCTTATCACTAGCATCAGCACCTTCACTTTTTATTTTCAGATAGCTGAAATGAAATTGTAAGTGAAAAGTATAAAACAATATTCAAATAATTGAATAAACTCTACCATATAAAGATATCAATGCTGCAGAAACTCAATCCTCTCTTCGATTTCTATATTACCACATAGAAAGAGCTATTCACTACTTGAGGCACAAAAGCAAAAATTAAATCTATGGTCAATGTATATTGGTAGAAGATGGCACTTGGAAAAATATTAGATGTAATAAAACCCAAGCATTACCACTATTTGTTACTGAAGATGAGAAGTAAGAAATGATAACTGGCAATCTTATACCAAGGATTTAAAAAGAGATGCTATAAAAATCAAACACACGAAAAGGGAAACATTTTATCAGTCTAAAATTAGTTTGTCTTGGAAAATTACCTTGCATATCTTACCTATTTCTAAAGGAAGTTTTAATAATCACCATTAATAAAAATAACTTGATTACACCAAAGCAAACCAATGCTGTATATTTATGTTGTTGAGATTCCTGTTTTTAAAAGTGTCTTTTGGAGGTTTTTCTATCAAAAATTTGAAATAATGAGACTTGTTACTCACTTAATCACTTAATCACTTAACTTCCCGTTAGTCGTCGATTTGCTTGAGCAGGCGCCAGTAACGTCTCCATTTGT
>JAOXYA010010507.1:0-14032 GCA_028565675.1 Sorex palustris | reverse complement strand
ATTCCCAGCATCCCATATGGTCCCCCGAGCACCGCCAGGAGTAATTCCTGAGTGCATGAGCCAGGAGTAATCCCTGTACATCACTGGGTGTGACCCAAAAATAAATAAATAAATAAATAAATACTATAGAGATCTTTGTAAGAACATTATATATTAATATATGATAATGACATGACTGGGCGGAAGCAATAGCATAGTGGGTATGGCGTTTGCCTTGCACACGGCCAACTGGGGTTTGATTCCTTCACCCCTCTCGGAGAGCCCGGCAAGATACCAAGAGTATTCTGCCCGCACAGCAAAGCTTGGCAAGCTACCCGTGACATATTTGATATGCCAAAAATGGTAACAAGTCTCACAATGGAGACATTACTGGTGCCTGCTCGAGCAAATCGATGAACAACGGGAGGACAGTGACAGTGACAGTGACAATGACATAAAACTTTAAAAAATCTGTCAGCTGCATTTGTCTGGGCCTGCAGATGATTCATTCTAGTTCAAATTATGCGTCATGCATTCACTTAGATCATGGCATCAAAGCAGGTCTCATCCATTACAAAACCTTCAAAATGGTCCAAATGTTCAGTCCTGAGAGAAGTGGCGAGCCCAGCACCTACACGCTCCCAACACGCGGGCAGTTCCCTGTAGAGAAGTCCTGTGGTAGGGACCAGAATCATGGCACAGACGAGAGGGCACCGTCCTTGCACATAGCCAACCCGATTTGATTCCTGGCATCCCATGGGGTCCCTGAGTCCCTCCAGGAGTGATTTCTGGGTGCAGAGCCAGGAGTGAGCCCTGAACAGGCCAGGTGTGGGCCAAAACAAAGCAAAAAGTTTGTTGGTAATACTCCTCTGTTGGAACTCCCGGTTCCCAGCAGTAATGTAGGCACCACAGTTCACTTGGGCAAGAGCCACTGTGCTACGCTCGGAGAGAATAAGCAGGGCTTAGCCCAGGCAGCCACCAGATGGGTCACAGACGGACCATGGGAAGGAAAGTGGGAGCAGAAGCCGCATGTGTGGAGTCTGGAAACAGGGCGGGAGTCAGTGTGTATGGGGGGGGGAGTTGTGCTGGAAATGACCCAAAAAGTGGCTCTACGGTGGGCTGCAGCCCCCTCCTCTGAATGCAAGTCAGGGCGTGCCAGTTATCCCCATCAGGGAACCAGAGGGCGGGTGGGCATGGGCTGAGGTGGAATGTGTCCCAGTTGGGCAGTCATGCTCGGGCCACCGACCACCGACACAGGCCTGCAGCTGGACCCTGCAGCACTGTAGTGGCCACTTCGGAGTGGCTTCCTCATGTCCTGTGTGGCCAGGTTCCAAAGTGGCTTGGCTTGCCCTGGACCTGGTGCCCCGTGAAGGCCTGGGAGGTGCATGAGGGCCCCTGGGGGCAGGGTGGGGCATTTCTGTCTGTCCCAGTTTACCTCCCAGCTGGTCTGAGAGACCTGTCCATCACAGTCAGGGCGGGATGATTCAGAGCAGCTCTCCTATTGAGGGCGGGGATCCCTCCTGCCCAGCTGAGCCTGTCCCTGCCCCAGCCCTTACTCCAGGCCTTAAGCTCCTAGGAGGTTTGCACCCCTACCCTCTGCCCCTTCCTTGCCGGAACCGCCACCTGAAGGAAGTGATGGGAAGGCCAGCCTGGGACACCCGCCATGCAGGGAGGGTCCTAAGCAGAGCCTGGGGGACAAGCCTGGGTGGGCAGGAGCTTCCACAGCTGGCGTTCCCCCTGGACATACAGGGACCCGGCATTGTGTCCAGCTGGGGCCTGTGGGACGGCCCTCAGGTGTTCAGCTGGTGAGCTAACGGCAAAGGTTCTGTTTGCGTCTGAGATGCTGTTGCTGGGGAAAGGGCACAATGGGCTGCGCGTGGGCTCCCCAAGGTGGGCCCCCAAATCCATATTGTTTGTTTGCTTATTCCATACACAGGAGCACACGCGCGCACACGCGAAGATTCCACTTAGTATCCTGTGTTCATTGCTATAGTGTCTTGGCCCAGGTGAGAGCAAAACACCCAGCAAACAATAAGCACTTAGTGAGGACTGCTTGGTTAGGAGACAGATTCAAGACTGTTTTGCATCATAAAGTCACTGACACTGCCTGTCCCATTACTTTCCTGCAGCAGAGACAAAGATAGCTGGGGACATTTGGCAACTGTACCCATACTCTCTCTAAATCGGAAGTCAAGAAAACCGTTATCCCAGTAAAGATCCTACCCCGAAGGCCCCTGCAATCATAGGAAATGTCTGTCAAAACATTCTGTAACCACTGTAAATGCGTGATCTTGCCTGCCTGTGACTTTTGCAAGTCACATCATCAAGGAAGGACAAGTGCCCAGAAAAGCGTGTTTCGGCACAGAAATATAAACCCTGTACAGACGTAGAGGCCGGGGGTGGGGGGTGGGGAGGGAGAGGTTGGACCCGGGATATCTGCGGGACAGTCTTAGCTCAGAGACACCCTGATTCAGGGCGCAAAGGGTGAGGAGGGGTGCAGATGTGGAGAGGAGCTTCCACAGCATCAGTCTGGGAGAGATGCAAGTGAAAACCATGGCTGTCCACTCTAAGAGAGCGGGTGTGTGGTCTGTGTGGGTCCCCGGAGCTGTCCACACAGCGTGGAGGGAATGCTGCCTGAAACCCATGCTCCGAACATGATGCCAAGCTCGGTGTGACTTCACTGTCCCTGAGGCCACGGGGACAGACCCAGGAGGAAAGAAAGGCCCATTTCTCCAGCAAGCCTCTGCCCAGAGCTGCCCATAATACTTAGAGCAGCTCCAATGATGATAACTACACCATGCTGTCGAGGGCATAGTGCATGGCAATGCTGGCGTTTGGGAGAATGAAACTCTCCACCCAGAAGAAACTCGGAGCAGCAGAGTGAAAAATCCACAAATGCCAGGAATGTGGGGCCATATTGATGAGTGCCTGAGGTCCGGTTGCCGAGTTGCCGCCATGAGCAGCTGAGCTGAGTGGGCACAGGGTGTGTCCTGGCCCAAGAGAACCCGGGTTCCTGGAGGGCAGGGCCAGGTAGCAGGGCATGTTCTGTACCTTGATTACAGGCATATAAACTTGTCAAGTGACAGCACCTCTGCTTTCAGAAGTACGTGTCTGACCTTGCCATGGCATCTCGTGAGAAAGTCACTCGTAAATCCCAGAAGCCTGGTTACCAGTGAGAACAGGATGGAGGGAGTGACATCCAGACAGTCTCCAAAACCCTGGGGACGGTCCCATTACCTGGTGATGCAGGATGCTCGGAAGACGGTTTCCTTTGCACCTGCTTAAGCCTTTTCTGAAGATTTATCTGTACAAAGGACAGATGAATTACCCTTCTGGGTAAATCTTCATAATAAAAATAGATTGGTCATGATCTCGAAGGGGACAGTGGCCGTGCAGATAAGTGGCAGTTATTAATATACCAAGTACATTAAAAATTCCTGCAAATCAATAAGCAAAAGAAAAACAGCCCAATAAAAATTGGACAAGATATATGAAGAGGCGATCGAAAAGGAGGACATGGGAAGGCCTGTGCCCATCTGGAAAGGGGCTCGCTCAGCGGCCGCCATGGCATGCAGAGAGATGGGTCTGCAGAGAGCAGAGGGCCCCTGGAGGCCCTCGCCCTCTGGGGGCTGGGAATCAGATTGGCGGAAGCACCCAGGAAAGCAGCTTCTCCTAGTGAGCGAGCTGGGGCTGACTTGCTCCCCAATCCCCTCGGTGCCCGCGAATCCTGCTTCCCGCCACGCTGCCACGAGGAGGAGGAAACGCAAACAAGCGTCTTGTTATTCATGCGGTGGCATGCTCGGAAAGAGGAAAACAAATAATCAACACGAGCGAATTCCCAGACGTCACGTTGGGTGAGAATGTTCTTCGCTGCTCAGCTTCACACACACACACACACACACACACACACACACACACACACACACACACGCAGGCTGGGAGAAGCCTGAAGAAATAATGGTTTGGGGCCAGGCAGCTGGGCGGACCTGGGGGTTTTGAGGGTGGAGGCTGAGGGGATGGGGGCTGCGGGGTGGGGATGGGTCTCCAGAGAGATCAGTCATGCTCCCAGGCAGGCCTAGGGCTAGGGTTTCTCTTGGTGTCTGTGGGGCTGTGTGGGGCCTGGAGCTCGGGGCCTCTTGCCAGCCCAAGGAGCTGGCTGGTCCCAGGGATTCCCTTCTTGATGCCGAGACAGACGCAGTTGACAATGTTAGGCACTGAGGACCGAGGGGACAGCCCACCTGCTCCTGCTGTTCATCAGGTCACCTGAAAGTGCCCTCAAATGTGCCCAGCCAGATCTCCCAGGGCACACAGCTCAGGCGTGCCAGAGCCAGTGCCCGCCACCTCTCCCTCCCCCATCCTGGAGATGCCTGCTTGCTCCAGGGTCCTCCCATTGTCACAGGTGGAGCTGTCCTCCCTCAGTCGGTCTGGCCTCTCTGCCTGGGAATTGGGAAACTTCCAGGTCAGGTTGCTGGTCACTGTCATAGGCCTTGCCCTCTGCCCTACCCTGCCCTGCCCTGCAGGAGAGGAGAGAGCCCTGCCCAGCAGTTGTGGCCTCGAGGCATAGCTGTGAGCAGGCACAGAGCATCCGCCACTGTGCTGTGGAATCAGGAAGTGAACATTCTCCTCTTGACACGTATAGTTATGTTTCAGTTCGTTTTTGTTTTGTTTTGGGTGTCACACCTTGCGATGCTCAGGGGTTACTCCTGACCCTGTGCTCAGAGGACCCTATGAGCTGCCGGGGATTGAACCTGGGTTGGCCACGTGCAGGGCAAGCACCTTCTCCACTGTGCTGTCGCTCCAGCTCAGTGACTGATACTTAAGAAAAAGCAGTGAGAGAGGGAGGGAGGGATGGAGGGAGGAAGGGAGAGAGACTATATAGGACAGCCTCAGGGGCATGGCAAAAGGAATAATTCTGATGTAGCACCAAGTTCTGGTTTAACAGTCTCAGTCAATCCAAACATAAAATCCTTCTGAGTCGTGAGGAGCCAAGCCCAAGTGGTCTTTGCTGGCTCATCTCTGCTGGTAACTGGACGGTCCTTCGGGCCGCAGTGAGAGGTCATCAGTGAACAGGAAACGAGTGCATGATCTCTCTGTGAGAAAATAAAGCCTCATTGAATTACATATTTGATTGCAAACTGATTCCATAAAAGCTAGTAATTGTCCTATTTTTGTATAAACAGGTACAGAAGTGTAACAACACCCCAAACTGTCATTCCTAATTAGAACAACAAGTATTTGATGTTTATGAATAAACTTGGCAGCGTGCACGGTAGGCAGGAAAATGAAAGACATGTCTGAGTCCTGTGAAGGGCGATATAAATACACAGCACTCGGGGCTAATTTTAACGCGGAATGAGAATCCCATTGACGCTCGGGGAAATAAGTCGATTTAGAAAAAGAAATGCATTGCGACAGCCGTAGGAAAGAAGTTTGATTCCGAATGAAGATAAACTGTCCCCACATCACAACACGCCGTGAGATGACTCGGGTGAGATCATTGGGATCACGGGGAGAATCCAGTATTGAAATCAAAGGCAGATCGAGATGAGGTGTCCAGGGAACAATGGGCCGACGACCGGAATCCACCTGAAAGGCTGGAAATTTGTTCGCAAAAGCATGGTGTAAAGTCTAGAAATAGAAGCGGAAAATCTTGGCTGTGATGTCAAAGACCGCCACCCCCTCCCTCGCCCCGACACCTTAAGAGGCACTTCAGGCGTCTGAGAGGAGGTGAGGTGCAGCATGTCCGCAGCTGTCGCTCGCAGCAAACCAGCAGATCTGTGTGACCGGGTTCCCCCCAGTGAGAAGTGCAGCCGACTCCAGACACAGCGGCGCCTTCAGCGGCTGGACGGAGACCAACACATTCATGGAACGGGAGGGAGCGCCACAGAGGAGGCCGCGGGCAGGTGCGTGCACGGACGTCTGTGCGGTGTTTACAGCGAAGCTGGCCCTTTTGGTGGTGAGAGAAATAAAGCAAACCTCGATTCACCAGCTGGGGAGAGTAGAAGGGGAGGCTCGGGCTTGCCTGGCGGAGTGCATCTCCCCCAGAGTGAGAGTGCCGTGAAGCCGTTTTCCTTTTAAAACCATTTGGCAACATGCATCAAAATATTAAACTAAGTCCCATATTTAGAAATGTATTCTAAGAGGGAGAAAAAAAAAGGCCTGAGAAAATTAGCAAAAACAACTGTTTATTCCACCACTGCTTACAATAAAATATTTTAAATCTACATGCCAACAAGAAGCTATTAGTTAAATAAATTGGGACGCCTGGCACAGAGCCGCGATGCTACTTAGTGATTTGGGTGAAGAATGTGCTGTGACTCAGAACAAAGTTCAGGGTCACACTGAGCTTTAAAAGCAGGTTGACGAACCGTGCGTGGGCCCCAGAAGATAAAATTCTTGGTAGGAGGATGACATCACATGGCCCATAAAAATGCTATTACACATGGCCATGGCCACGTCACCAACATGTTAAAAGTGATAAACAACCAAGTAAAAAAAAGATGCGTGAAAAAAAATGAACATACATGCGAGAAGGCATCTGTGTCCTGTTTAAAACTTTTGGGAACGGCCATACCCAGGCTGGGGTGAGCAGTGTCACGATGAAACTGTCCTGGTGGCCTGAATGGGCAGTGTCTTGCTTGGGGGCACTGGCAGCAGGAGGCTGGCTGAGTAACCCCGGTGTACCCAGGGGGTAAAACATGAGGATCACAGATGAAAGGGGAACTCCAGGGGGCCTCGGAGAGGGCCTGGAAGGATGGCTGCAGGAATGGTGGGGAGGTACAGGGGACCCCAGCCCCGACAGGCTTCCCCTGGGGTCTTGTGGAAACGGTTGCCATTGGTCTGTTGGCAGAGGGAAGCTGGCAGGGGCGGTGGGCGTGGTGCTGAGTACTGTATGTGTTAAAATCAGCCGTGAATCAGTCTGTAAATCACAGAGCTTTCACTTTAAAAATTAAAAAAAAAGGTGGGAAAGGAAAAAGAACTCCCGCCTGTCGAGTCAGCATAGTGTTTCCGATTGCCTGAAACCCTCGCCTCACCCATCTGTCCCCTCTCCCTGCCGTGGATGCAGATACCGAACGCCCCGGTTCCAAGATCCCATTAACTCAATTGCTGGCCAAGCCGGCCTCTTCCCTGTGCCAGCCCTGGACCCTAATCCCGCCTCTAGCATCTCTCATTCCTGTTTTCACACATGTGGACGTGGCACCCCACTTGGTATGATACAGCCCGCGTGCATGAGCACTGTGCCGGGAGCCCCCAATAGTCCCGTGGGGGAGGTGGTGTGTGCGGACAGAGACAGCCTTGCTGCCCTCAGCCAAAGTGGGGGGGGCAGGCTGGTGTTTGGGGGACCTGGCTCTGCCATGGGTCCCGTTGGTGCGTGTTTGAGTGAGCAGAAGACAGAGCTAGACGGTTTGAAAGTGCCCGGCTGAGTGAAGGGATTTTTCCGGTTTTTCTTTCTCTTTTAGATCCCCACCGGCAGTGCTTACTCCCAGCTCTGTGCTCATGTAGGCAAGCATGTGGGGCTGGCTGTAATGGGTCCCCAGCCCTGGCCGCTGGAGGAGACCTCTCGCCATGGCCGCACACCCGGGCTTTCTGTCCTTTGGGTGCCCATGCTCCCTGCACAAGGTGACGGGGCATTTCAGTTGAATGTGCTACTGGAGGAGTGTCGGGGACTGCCTCTGCCCACTGACGCAGGGGGAGGCTGCTGGGGAGAGGTGTGCATGATGGGCCTCAGCCCCCCCACACCCCCGACCCTCACCATCTTCTCCAAGTCAGCCTGCCCTAATGGGTGGGGCCCGTGTGCTGGCCACTGCCCTTCAGTTGGCATTTTGTAACCCCCCGGTGCCAGCCGCCCACCCCTGCCCTCACCCTCCCGTTTCTCACCGGCTACCCTCACCCATTTCCCGGCGTTGGCAGTGAGAGAGCAAAGTCTCAAGCAGCTCGAGAGAGAATGTGACCCAAAGGAGGCGGGGGGAGCCGGGAGCTGGGGGACTCTCACTCTGCCCTTGGGCGTTCCCTTGTTCACTGTCCAAAAGAAACTGCTTCAGAGATGTGTGTGTGCGTGCGTGGAGGGTGGGTCTCTTCCCTCTGAGAACTACAGAACCGGTCCATTCTGCGCCCAAGCCATCTTTGGGCTTTCTCGGGCACGCAATCCTGCTCCGAGCTGCCCTGGTATGCTGTGTGTGAGGGAGGGGCTGCTTGCTGGATCATCCAATCAGGGGATCTAATTTGCAAGAGAAAAATCCAAGTATCCTAAGATTCTGCGGCTGCTGTGTGGTTGGGGAGGGTGAAGCTTATGCTGAATCATCCTGATGGTTCCGGCCAGCCCCCTGGAAGGCAGGTGTCAGGCCAGGGACTGGCTGGGGTGCCTCTGCCCCACCACAGAGCCCCCCTCTGACTGAGAATGTCTGTGCCTGCACCTAGGGCCGACCCTGCTGAGTGTGACCGACAGGAAGTAGGTGTCTGTGGGTGAGCCAGTCCTTCGGTCCATTTTCCCCTTGCTTTTTCCACATCCAAGCTCTGGCGAGAGTGCCCCAATGGAGGGGGGTGGGTAGAGTGGATGGTTGTGTCCTGGAAGATGGGCTTCTTCGAGCCGACTTAGCCCGGCTTCCTGAGATGAAGCTTCCTTGGAGCCCTGGATGAGGTCAGTGTATGCTGGAAACGAAGGTGCTGGGGGGGGGGGGGCGGCACTGACCTTTGGACACGGTAGGAATTGGACAGGACTGCGTGGGGAGCAGGTGGGAGTCAGTGGGGAACAGGTGTGCAGAGTCGGCTGATCAGTGCAGGAAGGAACTGGGTAGGGGTGGGGGGCGTGGGGGGGGGGCGCTACAGCGTCAAATCCTCCTGTGAGGAGAGAGCTCCAAGACAAGTGGAGTCTTGAGGTGGGGCGCTGGTCTGTGAAGCTGGAGTCTGAAAGCTCAAGAGAGAAGGGAGAGGAGGAGGAGAAGAAGGAGGGAAGAAGAGGCAGAGGGAGGAGGAGGGAGGTGGGAGGAAGACGGAGGAGGAGGGGGGAGAAGGAGAAGGTGGAAGAGGGAGAAGAGAGGAGGAAGAGGAGGGAGGAAGGAGGAGGGAAGAAGAGAGAGGAGGAGGGAAGAGGGAGGAAGAGGCAGGAAGAGGGGGGAGAAGGAGGAGGAGGAAGAGGAGGGAGGAGGAGCTGCTATGCTTAGAAGTACAGCATAGAGGACAAAGCTGCAGGGCAGAGGAGTAAAGGAAGGTCTGACTGGGCAGCCTCCCCATTTCCCGCACCCATCCTTCAGTCTGCTCTGGGCAGGAAGGAAGGGAGGGGGCAGGGCAGGACCCCGCAGATCCTCCCCAGATTCCATTGTGCACTTTTGTTGTTTGAATTGGAACATTGTATGGCTGAAACCCAATCAGAAATGTATGGGGGGGGGGATTCAATTTAGAAACAAAATAACAGAACAAACTGCCCCTCTCCTTGGAACAGGCCCGGCTCAGGCTTGCTCAGATTTCTCTGAGTCTTTCTTATCCCCACCTACTCCAGATCGCTCAAGTCCTTAGCTAAAGGCCCTGCAGATTGTGCACTACATTTTGTTCATGCATTTAGGCAGCCACCGTGCCTTCAGGGTGCTGGTTGTAAATGACATGTTCGCTAGTTTTAAGAAGCGGAATAACTCCGGAATCAGTCCCCTAGGACCCACTGGTTACACTGAGCCCCACCCCCCATGGCCACATTTTAAACTTGCAAATCGTATAAAATGGGAGGAGAAAAAGAAGGCGTATCCGAAATCAGACATTTCAACAAAATTCTATTTAAAAAAAAAAACAACTACCAGTACTGCTGTGGCCACTGGCCTCTTGTGGTTGGCGGGCATCAGTGGATCCAGTTCCCAGACCCCAAAGCAGGGGGCAGAGGGGCAACTCCATAAAGTTGCCATGAAGCCCTCTCAGATCTAGCCCCCCGAGCCGATTAAACCCTGGAAACAAGGTGGGTCCTGGCCAGGGTGACCCCTGATGCCCAGCTCAGGGTAGTCGTCTCACTGTTCAGCCGCCCCGCAGACTCAACCCTGCACACGGGGCCAGAGTAACTGAGGAGGCGCATGACCCAGCAGGTGTGGGTGACGGCCGAGGCACCAGCCTGCTTCTGGAGACTGCCACCGCTGCGACTCAGCCCCCAAACTCAGGGATGAAGCCATGTGGCGGTGACGGCACTGTGTGGGGTCACGGGGGTGATGAGATACGCTGGACCTCAGACAGGGCCCCATGCGGGAGGGGCAGACCTCAAGGCGCCCTGAGGATGGAGCTGCCTGTGGTGACAGAGCCTCCCCCCCCCCCATGGGTACTCGGTGGGCAGACGCAGCACCGCTCTGTCCTGGCCCCTCACGCTGGCCCCTGCAGATGGCCCTCAGGGCTCTCATCCTCACCCAGAGCCACACCATCGGTCATTAAACCAGAACCAGCCACTGACCGCCCAACCCCAGGGCCAGGTGCCGTGGTCTCCCTCGGGACAAGCAAACACTGGGGTCTTGGGGCTCCAACTCTGGCCAACCCCACACCCGTCCTTGGGTCTCCACCGTCTTTTATCTGCTCTGGGAAGGTGGACTCCTAGACAGTGCTCAACAAAGGGGCCCACCCAGTTCCACAGGTGGGTGCCCAAGTTCTGACACAGCCCCTTGGCCCTCTTTCTGATCCCTGCAGGGCCCCCCTGCTCCCACCCCTTCAGCCTGGCCCCTGCGGGCTCACATCCATGTCTCCTTCACTGGTGGTGGACACAGTTCCACCTCCAGCTTTTCCAAGCCTCTGTTCCTCTGATTCAACCCTTACCTGCTCTGCTGGCCCCTCTAGCCCTTTCTTCTCCTCACATGTCTACAGTTCCTGAATCCCAGCACAAAGAGTCGTTGGTTGTACAGACTCTTCTCTCCTGCCAGGCTCGATGACCGGCAGCCCTGGCCTCAGGGCTTGCTGCAAGGACACGGGACCAGGGAAGAGGGCTGCCCAGCTCGCCACCTCCTGAGGATGTTCCTGACCTCAGAATTGAGTTCTTGTCCCCTGAAGAAGGAAATCCCCTGCCTTCATCTCGGCTTGCAGTGGACTTTCTTACTATTTGCAGATTAAGTGTCTTAGAGGCCAAAGGACGGGCTCAGCATTTGTGTGTGTGGCGGCCCACTGCAGCACAAAGCAGATTCTGCCACTGCGTGAAATGAGTCATAGGGAGAGGGACTGACATAGAAGGGTGACACTCATTAGTGGGGTAGAGAAACCACAGTATCCCCCAATGTAGGATAACATTGGGTTGTCCTTTCTGCCTTGCCACAGGGATCTTAGGTTTATTGGGTTACTCCCATCACAGTGCTCCCATTCCTCTTTGTGTATCTGTAACCTCTTTCTTTGTGTTCTGCTTCCCCAACTGGTCAATCACCTTTATCTCCTAATCAGACTCTGTTAACTTATAAATATTGCTTCTTTCTTCTCCTTAAGTCCTTTGCATAGTTAATTCAGAACAATGTCCTTTTTGTATAAACAGAGGAAGGCAGTTAATGCTATGCTTTTGTAACTTGGGAGTTAACAGACCCGGAATGATATTCACTCCTGGACATCTGTTCTCTTGACTCAAGCCTTAGTTGCCCTTGCTTCCTAGCACCCCAAAAGCAGGGAGGGACTGGATGGACCCAGGGCAAACTGTGAGCGACTCTGGCATCGAAATGGGCCAGGCCAAAATGCCATAATACTTAACTATAAGTTAAAAGCATGGTCATGGACAAAATCTGTCATGATCCAAAAAGTAACAGCTGGATTAGGACCCTGCTAGGGTTGATTAATCTGGCCTGAGCACTGTAGTCTGAGATCTGTGGCGAGATATCCCCAGGAGAGCCACCCTACAAGCGAAAAATGTAGCTTTTTTACACTGTGTCCATACAAAATAACCAATATTAAGAAACAGAATTAAGATGTTAATTAAGTTATTGGACTACGGAGAGGAGAAACACCCCTAAGTGGTATTTAGCCCTTGAGCGGAAGAAGGGCTTTCAAATGTTGATTGTTCTACAGATGGAGGGTGGTGGCACATTGGCTATCCCCAATGCAGGGAGTTGGGGAGAGACTAGAGAGAGACCAAGGTGGAGAGTCGAAGCACAGAGATGAGTGAGGTGGAAAGGAGGAGACAGGAATGGGGGGCTTTGTGCGATTAGAACAGGCTCGTGGGAGAATGAAATAACAGCAACTGATCACCAGCCAGCCTGGCCCTCGTTTTCTCCTTCATCCGCCCAGGGCATCGGCCGTCCTGGGTTGGGGAGTGGTGTGAGACCACCGAATGCAGATGGAGAGAGAGAGAGCCGCCGGGGACTTCCAGTCACTCAGAGATTACACACCCCAAGACAGTAGAAACGCCATGGTGTGGGCAGGCAGTTAGGACAGAGATGAGCCCACTGTGACCCTGATGGCTGGAGATGGTCACTCTGGACAGAATCAAGAGCTGGAGGGAGACAGCGGACATGCATGGTGCCCTCCCAGCCACAGCACTGCAAACCAGTGCCTAAAAGAGAAGAAAAGCATCTGCCCCACAGTGGCCAGAGGGCAACTGGGCACCCTGGTGGCAGGAAATGTGCCCTGGTGAAGGGACAGGTGCTGGGACATCATGAACTGAAACCCAACCATGGACAGCTTTGTGACTATATATCTCAGGGTCTCATTTGAGACCCAAAACAAGCCTAACCCCAGGGTGCAACCTGCCCTTTGTGTGTCCACGGCACGGAGCTGACCTGACCTCTGGTTTAGACTCGCCCGAGGTAGCCCAGGCAAATTGATGGCAGAGCCAGCTGGCTGGGCGGATGCCACCATGGCAGACAGAGCAAACCCCCAATGCCATCGCCTACCCCCACCTGCAGATCACGGAGCCCTGAGCTCGCCAGTGCAGGCTCCGGGGGACAGAGATGCCATGTGCCCAGGGGCTTCTGCTCTGCCGGCCACTGGCCAACCCCAGCGGCAGGCACAAGTCTGGGCTCCCTAAAGCTTGTGGGGATGGGGTCGCTGGCCCCAGGCCCTCAGGAAACAGAACTCTGTGCCTGTCACCTGCCTCCTGCATGCCAGGCACAGGCCATGACAGGTGCCAGCTGCACCCTCCTGGGCCAGACCCACCCTGCAGCCGACTGACCTAGGCCAATGGCACCCCCAGAAGAGATGGGCTACATCCCAGTGTCTGACGCCCGTTCCATGGCCACTGCGTGACCTGTCCTGTGGCTGGCCCTGGAGATGTCAGTGGCTGGATAGGCAGGTCCTCTGCAGGCCGTGGCGGGGACAAAGGCACCCCTGAGGCCTGCAGGAGGGGCCGCGCCAGGGTGACCGTGACCTCACATTTGCCCCCACCCTACTCGCTCTGAGTGCCCCAGAGTCTCCAAGGCACCCCAAGCAGGGACAGCAACACCCCACATAACAGCAGCCATGCGCCCTGAGAATTCTGAGCCCGTCAGAGCCCAGCTCAGGGGCAACGACCAGGCATGTGAGCCCCGCCTTCCCCCCTTGGTTGGTGCCCACCTCACATCTCACATGACCTAAGGAACCACCGTGACCAGCATCTACTGACACCCCAGACCCCAGCAGGGCTCCCCAAGTTACAGGCTTGAGACTCTTGGGAGTTTCAGAGACTCTTTATTTGGATGACAGCCATCAGGAGGGGAGTGCCCTGACCCGGACCCCGATCCCAACCCCATGTCACCACTCTCCCGCTGGGCTCCCTCAGATGGCCCCGGCAAATCAGCCAACTGGGTGATGAGTTAAGCACGTTTCAAATACGGAACACCAGAGTTTTTTCTCCCTCTGGCTGCTGACTGGGATGCAGGTGCAAAGGGCTGGTGCTTCAGCAGCCCCACTTAGGCCCAGAGGAGAAATATATATATATATATGTATATATATATATATATGGAACTGGAGTGATAGCACAGTGGTAGAGCGTTTGCCTTGCACACAGTCAGCCCAGCCGAGCTGGGTTCTAGTCCTCTGCCCCTCTTGGAGAGCCCTGCAAGCTAGCGAGAGTATCTCGCCTGCACGGCAAAGCCTGGCAAGCTACCCATGATGTATTCAATATGCCAAACACAGTAACAACAAG
>JAOXYA010010492.1:0-14034 GCA_028565675.1 Sorex palustris | reverse complement strand
AGAAAGAGAGGGACAGACATAGAAAGATTGCATTCATCTGGGGAACATAAAGTAACAAAATGGGAGACTAACACCCAGGAGTGGTGGAGATTAGTACCAGGAATTTTGCTCCATGACTTGGAGGTCAGCCACATGTGCTAGGGGGAAAAGGAAGCTCAGATAGAGAAGGGAGCACCAAATAAAGGGTGTTGGCAGGATCCTCCCAGGATGGGAGAAGCATGCTGAAAGTAGACTATAGACCGAACATGATTGCCAATCAATGCCTCTTTTGCAAACCACAGCACCCAAAAGGAGAGACAGAACAAGAGAGAATGCCCTGCCACAGAGGCAGGGTGGGGTGGGGGATGGGGGTGAGAGGGATACTGGGATCCGTGGTGGTGGGAAATGGGCACTGGTGGAGGGATGGGTATTTGATCGTTACAAAATTGAAACCCAAACACAAAAATTTGTAAGTCTACAACTGTAACTCATGTTGTTTCACTAATAAAAATTAAATTAAAAAAAAAAAAGACTCTCCAGGGCTGGAGTGATAGCACAGCGGGTAGGGCATTTGCCTTGCACGCGGCCCACCCAGGTTCGATTCCCAGCATCCCATATGGTCCCCAGAGCACCGCCAGGGGTGATTCCTGAGGGCAGAGCCAGGAGGAAGCCCTGTGCATCACCGGGTGTGACTCAAAAAGAAAAAAAAATCTCCAAGACGCTCCCTTTGCTAAGAGAAATAAGGCAGTGATGAGGAGAAACTCTCCCGTGGGCGCTGAGGGCCCCATCGGCTGCTGTGTCATCTGCTCCTGCTTCGTCTGGTGCGTCAGATCTTTGTGGAGGTGACTTTGGATGGTCGAAAATAGCATTCCTGTATCTCACAGTGATCCTCCGAGAAATAAATAAATAACATGTTGAAAGAGAATGTCACAGAGAACCAAAATAATAATAAGTGACTCCAACGAATCTCCTAAGAAAGAAGTTGCTTTTGGCACATTTTCATGCCATAGATTGGGTTAATAAAAAAGCTCCCCACCATAAACTTGGATCATTATTTCTGTAAAATAAAGTATTTTGTGTGAAAGAAAAGGAAAACCTTAAGCACCTCGAAGCCCCAGAAATGTCAATGAATGAAGCCAGGGACAGGCAGCCCTTGAGACTGAGGGTTGAGGTGGGAATCGACTGATCAAAGACCGAATTCATGCAGACAGAATTCACAGAAACCAGGGCCAGCTTCGAGGGCAGAGAGACGAGTTTCGATGCTTTTTTTCTTAATTAAAATGCAATTGATTTGCCCGCTTCTGTGACACCCTCAGAATTCAAATGCTAAAAACTCAGAGAAACCATGGTAGCCCATAGCGAGGTGTGAAAGAGCTCATTCATCTTTTATTTCCAAGAAGACAGTCCATGTTGATTAAATAGAAACATACTTATCTTTTTTCCTTTTAAAAAATAACACTCCAAATATTGCAAGTCAGGGGCTGGAGTGATAGCACAGCGGGGAGGGCGCTTGCCTTGCACACGGCCGACCAGGGTTCAATTCCCAGCATCCCATAGGGTCCCCTGAGCACTGCCAGGAGAGATTTCTGAGTGCATGAACAGGAGTAACTTCTGTGCATCGCTGTGTGTGACCCAAGAAAGCAATAATGATATGCCAGACACAGTAACAACGAAGTCTCCAATGGAGACGTTACTGGGCCCGCTTGAGCAAATAATAATAATAATAGAATAAAAAATAACACTCCAAATATTCCAAGTCAGAGGCTGGAGTGATAGCATAGCGGGGAGGGCACTTGCCTTGCACACGGCCGACCCGGGTTCGATTCCCAGCATCCCATTTGGTCCTCCAAGCACCGCCAGGAGTGATTCCTGAGTGCAGAGCCAGGAGTAACCCCTGTGCATCGCCAGGTGTGACCCAAAAAAGAAAAAAAAAGCAAATATTCTAAATCAGAGCTAAAATTGCCAGACTGACTGGGGGCCAGCACGATAGTACAGCAGGGAGGGCGTTTGCTCTGCACACAGCCGACCTGGGTTCGATCCCCAGCATCCCATAGGGTCCCTCAGGAGCACCACCATTCCTGAGTGCAGAGCCAGGAGTCAGCCCTGAGCACCACTGGGTGTGATGCAAACTACATCCTCGTCACCAATAGCCAAGGGAAGCGGCTCAGAGGTAGGATCTCCCTGGAATGTTGAGGCTGAGAATTCTGTCCCTGGGAAGTGGGGGAGGACAAGAAGTGACATTAAACAGTGTGTGGGCGCTTTGGAGCTTGGGCGGAGGTGAAGCATCTCTGTACGTCAAAAACAGAAATATCAACACTACTATAACTGTGTCACCCAAGAGCCGTAAGAGAGAGATTGAGAACAGTGGCACCGGAAGTGGAACCAGCCCTGCTCTACAACCCGGGGGGGGGAGGGGCTGGGGCGATAGTGCCGTGGGGGGGGGGGGCGGGCGCGTGTCTTGCATGCAGTCAATCCAACATCACATAAGATTTCTCGAGTCTTGCCAGCAGTGATTCCTGAGTGCAGAGCCAGGAGCATTGCTGGGCGTCACACCCCACCAAAAAATTTGTAAGAACTGGGCCAGAGTAATAGTACAGCAGGGAGGGAGGGCGTTTGCCTTGCATGCGGCCGACGCGGGTTCGATCCCCGGCATCCCACATGGTCCCCCGAGCACCATCAGGAGTAATTCCTGAGTGCAGAGCCAGGAGGAACCGCTGAGCACTGCTGGGTGTGACCCCCAAAAAGTAAAAAATAAATAAAATAAACGTGCAAGAACACTAAAGTAAGAGTGATTCACTATTGGGGCTGGAGAGATAGCACAGCGGGTAGGGCGTTTGTCTTGCATGCTGCCGACCTGGGCTGATTCCCAGCATCCCCTAGGGTCCCCTGAGCACCGCCAGGAGTGATTCCTGAGTGCAGAGCCAGGAGGAACCCCTGAGCATTGCTGGTGGGACCCAAAAAGAAAAAAAAGAGAACGTGAAGAACTATTGCAAAGGTTGTGTCATAGCGCCAAGGGGGACCACCTCTCCGCCCCAAAGCTGATGGCCCCGCTCCAAGTGCCCAGTGATGGACACCATCTGGATGATGGGGGAGGTGGAGAAGGTCGGGAGGTGGGAGAGGGAGTGCCTGGCGGAAGGGTGGGGCACTGGGGTGCAGATAAGGCACAGGACAGGACAGGACAACAGAACGAAGGTCACCGGAGGCAAGAGAAGGGAAGCGGAGGTCAGGGGAGGAGGACAATTAAAAAAATATATATTTGGGGCTGGAGTGCTAGCACAGCAGGTAGGACATTTGCCTTGTACGCAGCTGACCCGGGTTCGATTCCCGGCAACCCCTAGGGTCCCCCGAGCACTGCCAGGAGTGATTCCTGAGTGCAGAGCCGGGAGTCAGCCCTGAGCATCGCTGAGTGTGACCCAAAAAGGAAAAACAAAAAACATGTATCCAACAAGTTTTGTAAAGAAACGGACTCCAGTGTGGGGTGCTTGTGGGGACATGCACTGATGGGGCTTGGCCAACAGGAGGCGCCAGCGCGCACCAGTGGTGTTGGGCACAGGGTCGGCTCAGCAGCGCCCGGCTTCTGGGTGGGCCCGTGTCTCTATGTCAAACTGCAGCCGACAGTGAAAGGGGGGCACTGTGACTTTGCTGAATTCCCCTCTGGGTTCCTGGTTCTGCGTTTTCCGAGAACCCCGTTAGCACAGAGGCGGTGACAAGCGGCTTCCTGCGGGGGGGCAGGGGAACGGGTCAGCGGTGCCCGGGCTCTGCATCAAGGCGACTGAGAGGGCGTAAGAGACAGCACAGTACTCTGCGAGCAGCTGGCCCTACCACGGGGTCCCCGAGCCCCTCCACGAGTCAGCCCTGAGGACCACCAGGGTGACCCCCTTAAACCCGAACCAGATCAGCGAGGAGGACCTTGAGCCGGGCCTCGGGCCTGCCCTGACCCCTGCGGAGCCGGAGAGGTGAGAGGCCTGGGGGGCGTCTGTCTGCAGGTGATTTATTGATCCCAGCGTCGGGTAACGGAGATGCCCACCCAGGCAGCGTCCTGGGAGCTGGGCCTCACTGGCCTGTCCCTATGTCAGCTGCCTCGAGGGACGACAGGGGCCTGAGCTGAAGGCCAGCGGGTGCCCGCGGTCCTGCTGGGCTCCCAGGAGCACCGTGGGGGTCTCCGAGTCCCGGGTGAGCGGCGTCCAAGGCACTGAGGGGCCAGCGGCACCAGGTGGCCCCCATCAGAAGACGGACTCCACGTCCCCCATCTCCACACACACGGTCTTGAGCTGGGAGTAATACTCGATGGTCACCCGGCCGTTCTCTCTGCCGAAGCCTGCGGGGCACAGGGCCGATCAGGGCCACGAAGGGCCGTACTGGGAGCCAGGACAGACTGGGGGGCCCCAGCCCCCGCCCCGCCCCGCAGGACACACTGCGCTCAGAGTGGACAGCAGCTCTAAAGCAGGGCTAGAGGTTGGGGTTGGGGTTGGGGTTAGGGTTAGGGATTGGGGGCTAGAGTTAGGATTAGGGGTTGGGGTTAGGGTTGAGGTTAGGGGTTAGGGCAGAGTTAGGGTTAGAATTAGTGTTAGTTTTAGGGCCAGTGTCAGGATTAGGGTCAAGGTTAGGTTTAAGGTCAGGTTCCTCAGAGAGAGGGGTTAGGGATAGGGGTTTGGGTTCAGTCTAGGGTTAAGGTTAGGTTTAGGGGTTAGGGTTAAGGTTTGGCTAGGGTTAGGGTTAGGCTAGGGTTAGGGATAAGACCAAGGTTAGGGTTTAGGTTAGGGCTAGAGTTAGGGTTAGGGCTGGGGTTCAAGTTAGGGTCAAGGTTAGGGTTAGAGGTTTGGGTTAAGTCTGTGGTTAAGAGTTAGGGTTAGGGTTAAGGCTTGGGTTAGGGCTAGGGTTAAGGTTAGGCTTAGGGATTAGGGCTAGGGTTTAGGATTAGGGGTTAGGGTTAAGTTAGGATTAGGGGTTTGGCTTAAGTCTATGGTTGAGTTCAGGTGTAGGGGTTAGGGTTATTGCTAGGGTTAGGATATAGGTTGGGGTTAGGGTTAGGATTCAGGATTAGGATTATAGAACTGTTAGGGTTAGGGGTTTGGGTTAAGTGTGGTTAAGGTTAGGTTCAGGGGTCAGGTTAGGGTTCGGGCTGGAGTTAGGGTTATAGTTAGGTTTAGGGTCCAGCAGCTCTGGGGAAACCCTGAGCCCGAGAGCCACTGCCAGGGTTGGTGGTAGCGGACCGAGGGTCCCGACCCCCTGGGTGCTCACCCGACTTCTTGTAGCCCCCGAAGGGCAGCTCCACGGGGCTGACGTTGTAGTTGTTGATGTAGCACACGCCTGCCTGCAGCTCGGCCGCCACCCTGTGTGCCCGCTGGATGTCCCTGCAGGGGGACACGCATGGCCCGTCAGCAAGGCCGCGAGCCCCCCTTCCCACCCGGCACGCCATGAGCGAGCCCCGACAGGTCGGCCGGAAGGAAAAGGGTGTTGGGGGCCTGACACGTTGACCTGGTGCCCCTGTGGCCTCAGACCGAAGTGGGGATCTCACACGCACAGGACAGACGTCAGCGGGGGTCCTCGGCTGCAGCTGCAGAGTTGGGTGGCGCCGGGCGCCAGACCCAGGCCTTATTCTGAATATCATCAGTGGCACTATTTTGGTTTTGGGATCACACCCGGTGATGCACAGGGGTTCCTCCTGGCTCTGCACTCAGGAGTTACTCCTGGCGGTGCTCGGGGGACCCTATGGGATGCTGGGACTCGAACCTGGGTCGGCCGCATGCAAGGCAAACGCCCTCCCCGCTGTGCTATGGCTCCAGACTCCTGGCCCCTGACTTTAAAATAATATCGTACATCAACTATATGGGGATGAGACTGGGGAGGAGAGAAGGGACCAGAAGGGAGAGGGCCGGCAGGACAGAGAGGAATAGAAGGGGAGGATGGGGCCGTGGGGGGGACACGCCTGAATGGCAGCAAGGCCCTGCCCGCACCTGGTGAAGACGCCCGCGGCCAGCCCGAACGTGGTGTCATTGGCTCTGCGCAGCACCTCGTCCTCCGTGTCGAAGGGCAGAATGGACATGACCGGCCCGAAGATCTCCTCCCTCACACATCTCATGTCATCTGTGCAGCCGGCTGTGGACACCCCCAAGAGACCACACCCATCAGAGACCACAGCAGCCATCAGAGGCCATGGTATCGTCAGAGACACCACGGAACCATCAGAGGCCACGAGCAGCCGTCAGAGGCCAGGGGGTCTGTCAAAGACGGGTCGGGGCTCAAGCTCCCCAGCTGTGCTCCAGGTGAGCGCCCAGAGTTCTGGGGCAAGGGCTGGAGCATTAACACAGCAGGCAAAGGCCTTGCACGCAGCCGACCCGGGTTCGATCCCTGGCATCCCCTAGGGTCCCCCGAGCACCGCCAGGAGTGATTCCTGAGTGCAGAGCCGGGAGGAACCCCTGAGCATCGCCGGGTGGGACCCAAAACACAAAACCAAAGAATCCCCGAGATCAGGACAAGCCCCGTCTCCCCGTCCCAGGGCGTGGCGTCCGCCTCCAGACCGTTCACCCCAACATCAACGTTCCCGCCTCTCGGCTTTGCCCCCCAGAGTGTCACCCCCCGAGGGGCAGGGAGGGGGCGGCGCTCACCCAGCACACACGGGGTCATGTAGAAGCCGTCCTTCAGCTTGGGGTCCTCGGGCACGTAGGGGTCACCGCCACACAGCACCTTGGCGCCCTGCGGGGTCCGGGAGGAGACGGGCGTTGTGGGGGGACGCGGGAGCCAAGGGGCTTCTGGAAACAGACGCCGGCCGGCCCGGCCGCCCCCTCACCTGCGCCTTCGCCTCCCGCACGAAGCCCAGCACCAGCTCCAGGTGTGGCCGGTTGATGAGGGGCCCCATGCGCGTGTCCTCCAGGAGGGGGTCCCCGATCTTGATGCGCTGCGTGTGCTTGACCACCTCGGCCGTGAAGCGCTCCAGGATGTCCTTCTGCACGAACACCCTCGTGCCGTTACAGCAGACCTGGGGGGGAGGGGCGGTGAGGGCGTGAGCCTGGATGGGGACGCCACACCGGGACCGGGCCGCGTGCCGCGGGGGGCACCCACCTCGCCCTGCGTGAGGAAGTTGGCCATCAGCGCGCCCTTGACGGCGTTCTCGAGGTGGCAGTCCGAGAAGATGATGAGCGGGGATTTGCCGCCCAGCTCCAGCGTGACCGGCTTGATGCCCTGAGCGGACAGCTCCATGATCTGCGGGCGGGACGAGCAGGACGGGCGCTGGACGCCGAAGCTGGCCCCGACCTCCGGCGCCAACAGCCATGGGGGACCTCGTGCGTGTGCGTATACACACACACACACACACACACACACACACACACACAGAGCACATACCCAACTATCTTATACACACACACACAGAACACATACCCAACTACCCTATACACACACACACACACACACACACACACACACACAGCACATACCCGACTACCCTATACACACACTCACATATGCACACATACTCACACAGAGTACACTCCTGGCCTTCCTCCACGCACAACACATGCAAACATGTGCAAAGTATACACACGAAGCTCATACCTGCCCATCTTACCTAAACACACACACACACACACACACACAAAGCACATACCCGACTACCCTACCCTACCCTACCCTACACACACACACACACACACACACACACACACACAGACACACAGAACATATACCCAACTACCCTATACATACACTCATATACACACTCACACCTGCACACATACTCACACACAGCACACTCCTGGCCTTCCTCCACGCACACACATGCAAACGTGCAAAGTATACACACAAAGCACATACCTGCCCACCTTACATAAACACGCAGACACACACAGGCACAGAGCACATACCTAACCCTCCTCCATTCACACGCACGCACACACACACACACAGTGCACACCTGGCCTTCCTCATGCACACACATGCAGCGTATACACACACAGCACATATCTGGCCACCCTCCATATACACACAGACTCGCACACACACGCACACACACACCTGGCCTTCCTCCATGCACACACATGCAGATGCGTGCAAAGTATACACACAAAACACATACCTGACACCTCAATACACACACACACGCACACTCACATCCATGCACATGTGCACAAACACACACACACGTGCACAGAGCACACACCCAACCCTGCTCCGTTCGTACACGAGGCCTGGGCTGCCCGCCCTGCCCCTCCCTCCCGCAGGCCTGGCCCAGAGATCAGCGGGCAGAGTCCCTCGCCCTAGTGAACCCCGAGGCAGGGAGGGAGAAGCCGCCCTTGGCGCTGAGCCTCGAGATTGGGCTGGGGGAGGGGCGCGATGCCACACCTGGGGGCTCAGCTGACCTTTGGCCCGCGCCCACCCCGCCCGGCAACACCCAGACTCACCTTCCTGCCCGTGGGCACGCTCCCCGTGAAGGAGACCTTGGCCACGTCGGGGTGGCGGCACAGCAGCTGCCCGGTGATGGCCCCGCCCTGGACCACGTTGAACAGCCCCGGGGGCGCCCCGGCCTGCGTGTAGATCTCGGCCAGCAGCAGGGTGGACACGGGCGTGAACGGCGACGGCTTGAAGACCATGGAGTTGCCTGGGCGGGCACCGGGGCCTCAGCGGCGGGGGCCGACCGACCGCCCGTCCCAGAGGCAGGTGGACGCGGCCAGCGGGGGCTGAGGCCCACACCTCGGGCCTCCTCACCCAGGACCCCGAGTCTGCTGGCTTCCCTGGAAGCTTCTAGAACCTGCTTCCTTCTTGTTCTAGAAGTTTCTCCTCCAACAGAGCAGGCCGGAGGCCTCCTGAACGGCCCAGTGGGTGGGGGGCCGGACCTGCAGCTCCCTGAGTCCCGGCAACACCCTCCCCAACCTCCGCACCCCTCCTCCACCCCCCGCCTCTGCCGTGGGGGTCGGGGCGCTCACCACAGGCCAGGGCGGGCGCCGACTTCCAGCACGCGATCTGGAAGGGATAGTTCCAGGCCCCGATGCCCACGCACACCCCGAGGGGCTCCCGCCGGGTGTAGCCGAAGGACCCGCCGGGCAGCTGCACGTGCTCACCTGGAGGGAACAGAAGGGCAGTGAGGGGCCAGGACCCCCCAAAAGGGCCCCATCCGCCCACCTCCACCTCCAGACGGGGGAGAAGCCAGAACTCGAACCCCGGCCCCAGCCCCCAATTCCCACGGGGCCGCGGCGACCACTGGGGTCCGGCACAGGGGCCAGGCCGGGGCTGTCCCCTCGCTCACCCGCCATGGAGCCGGCCAGTCCCGCGTAGTACTCCAGGCACTGCCAGGCCGTGTCCACGTCCAGGCGCGCCTCGAAGACCGACTTGCCGTTGTTGATGGTCTCCATCACGGCGATCTCATCCTTCCGCTCCTGCGGGACAGGGGACCAGCGTCAAGACTCTGTGGAGGGGGTCAGGCCCGCGCCTGGTGTCGGGCCCAGCTGGCCAAGGCGTGTCGGCGGCGGAGATCGCGCGTGGGCGCGTGGTGAGCGCGTGGCTCCCGCGGGCGCACGTCTGCAGGGACAGGGTTAGAGCCAGCGTCCCTGGGACTCGGGGACCTGATACCGACTTGTCTGATGTGTCGGCTGGGGACCCCGTGAGTCACATCAATGGGGGGCCGGGAGGGCCACAGCATGAGATGGGGGGGCTGCTCGGCTTCCAGCCCCAGGGGAGGGGTCTCACAGGGTCACAGCAGGGAAAGGGGAAAAAAACCACGGAGTTCATGCCCTACTGGCTGGTGACAACGTCCCCTCCCTTTCGCCGGAGACGGCCGATCAGATCAGGACCCAAGGACGGTTCTCGAATGCAGAGAAGTGGCCTCCAGCTGCGGTCACCAGAGAAAGGAGGGCAGCCGGCCAGCGCTTGCCTTGCATATGGCAGACCCGGGTTTGATCCCTGGCATCATGTGTGGGGCCCTGAGTCCCTCCCAGGAGTGATCACTGAGCACAGAGGGAGCCCTGAGCACTGCCGGGCGCGGCCCCCAAACTAGAGCAGACAGAAGGAGCGACAGCCCAGCAGGGAGGGTGTTTGCCTGGCGCCTGGGTTCGATCCCCGGCATCCTATAGCGTCTGCTGATCAATCACTGCACGGAGCCAGGAGTAAGCCCTGAGCGTCGCTGGGGTGGGGCCCCAAACGACCAGACCAAAAACCAAACCAGAGAAATTGGAAGTGAGAGAATTGCAAGAGAAAGCAGGCGGCGGGTCCCGGGGGCCTGACTCTCCGCAGAGAAGGGGAACCGGGTGTCGTGGACACTCTAGAAGGTGCTGAGACGTGTCCGACCGCCACGGGGGGCCCGGGCAGAAAGGGCTGCGGGGCTTACCCCGGGCTCCGTGGAGAGCGGGCAGGGGGTCCCCGGGAGAGGCACCGAGTGAGCAGGAAGGAGCAGGCGGCCAACAGGCGCCCGCTGGCCACGGGGCCACGCCCGGCGGGTGCGGCGGCGGGAAGTGACCGGCCGTCCCGTCCCTGCAGAGTCCAGAGAGAAGAGAAACGAAGCAGGAAAGCAGGAAGAGGAAGTTCGGTTTTCAGTTCAGAGGACCAGGGAGCAGCTCTGGGGCCTTTTCCAGCTGAGAACCCGGTTCTGAGACGCGGGGCGGCTGCAGGGAGGGAGGGAGGGAGGGAGGGGATGGATTGGGGAGCACTGCAGGCAAAGAGCACCCCCGAGAAGCCCTCCCCCACCCCTCACTCCAGCTGAACATAGCCCTGGACGAGGCAGCCGCCACAGGAGGTCGCGGAGGAAGAGGGTCCCCCAAACCAGCCTCTCGGGGCTGGAGCGATAGCACAGCAGGGAGGGCGCTGGCCTGGCACGCAGCCGACCCGGGTTCGATTCCCAGCATCCCATGGGATTCCCCGAGCACCGCCAGGAGTGATTCCTGAGTGCAGAGCCAGGAGGAACCCCTGAGCATCGCCGGGTGGGACCCAGAAAGAAAACAAAATGAAACAAAAACAAAACAGCAGCCTCTCATCATGGTGTGCGGGCGAGGACCCACACATGGCAGAGCACCAAAGCGAGACGGCCAGTCGCCACGGCCCAGCAGGGCAGGGCAGGGCGGGAGGGTGGGAGAAGGGCGTGGGACCCGGCATCCTGCAGCCAGATGTACAGTGTGGCAGATCGAAACATCCCCGGAACCCCAAAGTAGGAAAGTACCAAAGCTTCGGACGTGGCGGAAACCCTCAGGGGCTGGCTGCCCCGCGAGGCAGGAGGTCTGGGGTCAAGGCCCAGGAGGCGGCTGGAGGGTGCGGGGGCAGCTGCCGGCCTTCTCCTGTCTTATCTGCGGGAGGGACACCACTTTGAACCGGGTCTTGCAACACTCACTGTGACGCAGCCTCCCGGCTCAGCCAGTGTACTAACGCTCTGACCCCCACTGCAGCCGGAAGCAGCCCTCAGCCACGCCAGATGTGGCCCCAAATCTCATCCCCACCCCCCAAAACACACACATACACACACACACACACACACACACACACACACACACCCTGGCAGAAACTGGAAAGCAAAGATTTGCAGCTCACAAAAACAAAACAACCTACACCCCCAGCCCCTCTGGGTGGGATAGGACCAAAGGAAGCCCACCGGGGCCCAGGGGGATGCTATGGGACGCCGGGGATTGAACCCGGGTCAGCAGGGAGTCCAGAAAGCGGCTCTGCACAGGGGATAAGACCGTGTTCGGGGCTGGAGCGATAGCACAGCGGGGAAGGCGTTGGCCTTGCACGCGGCCGACTCGGGTTCGATTCTCAGCATCCCATAGGGTGCCCTGAGCACTGCCAGGAGCGATTCCTGAGTGCAGAGCCAGGAGGAATCCCTGTGCATCGCTAGGTGGGACCCAAAAAAGCAAAAACAAAACAAAAAAAGACCTTGTGTGATGTGGCCAAGGGAATGCCCCCCGCCGCACCCCCATTCACCCTCGGAGCCGCCTGGCCCCGTGCAAACGCAGCCAACAGCTTACCCGGATGATCCTGGCGGCCTCCAGAAGGATCTGGCCGCGCTCCATGCCTGACTTCTGCTTCCAGAGTTTGAAGGCGGCCTGGGCATCCTGCACTGCGAGGTTTACCTCCTTCTCTCCGGAGCAGGGGAAGGTGGCGATCACCCGGCCTGTGGGCGGGATGGGGGTGCCCCTGAGTCTGGTGCTGGTGGTGCTACCCTGGCGGTACTCCCAGCTCCCAGCGATTCCGTCCCCACAAATACCAGAAGTTCCCTCCAAAGAGTTTGGGGGTCAGGGGCAGAGCGATAGCACAGCGGGGAGGGCGTTGGCCTGGCACGCGGCCGAGCCGGGTTCGATCCCCGGCATCCCATAGGGTCCCCTGAGCACCACCAGGAGTGATTCCTGAGTGCAGAGCCAGGAGGAACCCCTGAGCATCGCCGGGTGGGACCCAAAAAGGGAAAAAAAAATTGAAAGGCCGGAGAGACAGTACCCAAATGAAGGCACATGCCTCACGATCCTGCCAACCCAGGTTTGAGTCCCCGAGTGACCTAAGTACCACCAGGCCAGAGGCAGAACAGCCCCGGGAGTACTGCTAGGTTTGGCCCAATGCCAAAAAACAATCCAAAACACCGCTGAATAAATGCCGTGGGCTTCAGTCCAGCAAAAACAAGTGCTTCAACCTCCGACCTTCCCTCACGAGACATGTGTTCAGGGTGTCCGCCCTCCTGTCTTACTTCAAAGGCCACTGAAGGCCACTGACCAGTACTTCCACCAGGAATTCTGTCGAACACCTTACTAGTGTTTGAGGGACCCCAAAACCCTGGGTCTTGCAAAACCAAAAGTGAAAGTGGTCAGTCTCTCGGAGCACTGAAGCCCTGTCTTCCCATTGTTCATCGATTTCCTCGAGCAGGCCCAGTAACATCTCGGGGGGGAAAAAATTATTTTTTTAAAAGAAAAATAGGGGCTTGAGTGACAGCACAGCGGGTAGGGCGCTTGCCCTGCACGTGGCCGACCCGGGTTCGATCCCCAGCATCCCATAGAGTCCCCGGAGCATCGCCAGGAGTGATTCCAGAGTGCAGAGCCAGGAGGAACCCCTGTGCATTGCCGGTGTGACCCAAAAAGCAAAAAATAAATAAAATAAAGGGCTCAGTCTCCTGAATCCAGATGGGGTGCTGGGGGTTGAACCCCGGTCAGCTGCGTGCCAGGCAAGTGCCTCACCTGCTTATCTCTCTGGCCCCAAACACCCAGAGACTTTTAAGTGATTTTTTTTTAATTATCTATTTTTGGATTTCAGGCCACACCTGGCAATGCTCTGGGGTTCCTCCTGGCTCTGCACTCAGGAATCACTCCTGGCGGTGCCTGGGGGGGGGGAACCCTATGAGATGCTGGGACTCGAACCCAGGTCAGCCACGTGCAAGGCAAGCGCCGTCCCTGCTGGGCAATCGCTCAGGCCTCCTTCTAAGTGATTTTTAAGGAGAGAATCTTCCCGCCAGCCAGGCTCCCGGGGAGTGAAGACAGAGCTGGAACAGGCCAGCAGGCCGCTGGCGGTGCTGGACAAAGCGCCTTTTGTCCGGTTCCCAGGCTGGTGGGGGTGGGGCCCTGAGGCTTTCCGGGGGGCCAAGAGGCCAGCCGGGCCCTCGGCTCTCCCCGGGGGGCCGGGTCCCTCTTTGGGCCCCATCTCCGGGCAAGAGAAATGGAAGCAACTGGGCATCTGGCTGGCAGCCCTGTGCGATGCCCAGTTATTTACACTTTTTCTTGCAGCCGCAAAGATTCCGTAAGAGCCTCTGGCACAGACAGGAGACCCAGGGGGTGCAGCAGGGGCAGGGTGTGCAGGCGCAGGGCTGAGGGGCGGCGCGGGGCAGGGTCTGCAGGCGCAGGGCTGGCCCCGCTCGGGCGTGCACGGGGACACGCGTGCACGGGACAGCGCCCCGGGACCCCGCAGGCCCGGCCCCCCGCGCGGCCGCCCCGACCCCGGCCCCGGCCCCGACCCCCGGCGCGCCCCTTACCCGTGGCGGGCTCGAACGCCTTCTCGCTGCCCGACTCGTCGGCCGGGCTCACGCGGGCCCCGCCGCAGTAGTTGAGCGGCTGCGACACGGAGAAGGTCCCGGTGCTCATGGCGGCGGCGGCGGCGGCGGCG
>JAOXYA010010486.1:0-14034 GCA_028565675.1 Sorex palustris | reverse complement strand
TTCCTCTGCCGGTACCTTCAGGTGTGTGGAGAGTGGTCTCAGCATGGTGGTGGCTGGTCCTGGAGGTCTTCGGCTGCTGGAGCCCTGGTCTGGGCGGGGAGGAAAGCTCAACCCACTCCCCTCCAAGGGAACCCGGCGAAGACAGCCAGGCGTGGGGGCAGGAAACTGTGCTGTTCTCTCCCGGGAGCTGGGTTTTATAGTCTCTGAGTCTTGGCCGTTGATGGTCTCAGCATGGTGGTGGCTGGTCCAAATTTTTGCACACTAAAATTTCAATATATTTCTTTGCATTATCTATCATCTATCATTGCCATATATTTTTATATAAATAGGATCCAGTTACAAACCAAACTCCAGGTGAATACAAAAGAATGAACTTTATCATAGTGTTAGTCAAGGGAATAAAATGAAACACTCTTTCTACTTGCTTCTTAATTTAGGAGTCATCAAGGAAGATGCAACACAATTAAGTACTGGACAAAACAATGTTTGTATTTACATAGAGAATATACTGAGCAAAATCAATTTTATTAGATCAATTCCATTATTCTACATAGGTCCCCCAGGACAGTGGTTGCCCCTGCTAGTCTAAATAAGGTAATTGCCCTATGTGACTTCCTCTTCCCTAGAAGAAGGATCCTGGTGACTATTCTGAGATTTCTCATAGATTAAAGTTGGGAGTCGGCCTAAGATTCCAATTTCTGTTCATGCTTAAGCAAAATCTCTTAGCATTCATTGACAATGAAGCAGGGTAAGATATTTCCACACAAAGTTTAAATTTATATAATGTCTATTAACTATTTACCCCTTGATAAGGAAGTGTCCCAGGCTATAACTCATTGTTATATGGAACGATAGCAGACGGGGATCAATAGATAATGCACATTGACATTCTAAACATTTTAAGTTAAACTTCTGTCAATAATGGTATATCACCACATTGATAAAATATCACTGGGGAGCTTTTATTATCAGGGAAAATATTTTGTATGATAAATGTAAGGATTTATATTTGTGTTTTTCTCCTTAATCATTTTTATATGCTTAAAAATTTAACATACATGAAATTCAAACCGTGACTGAGGATGTAAGTACTACTTTTACTAAGGGAAAGTAATTTTTTGGTCGATGGATCCAAGATAAACAAATTTTAATTTTCTCTCTTATACTCTTTCCATGAATGTTAACATGGCATTAACTAGAGTGAACTCCCATTAACTCAAGAGGGAGAATTTAATTGAAACCTTGTCACTTGCTCTACTCCTACCAAATAATTAGTTTCAGTGGGAGTTAGCTGAATGTATAGATTGTAGGCTAGAACCAAATTAGAGTCATTATTCATTTTCACAGTTCTGATGGTCTCTTAAGTTAGAATAAAAGTCTTATCTTAAAACAAAATAAGGAAACTAGTATATCGACATCTACTGCAAACAGGTTAGGTGTAAATATAGGGACTTAATTTGTTTCCTTGTAATATCTATATTTGTTTAACAATATGGCATAGGCATAAAAATAGTTGCAACATACAAAGACTGATCTTAAATTTTTTAAGTGAATGCCTGAGTAAATGTGTGTGTGTGTGTGTGTGTGTTTGTGTGTGTGTTTGGTAGAAGACAATCTTACTTTAATATTTCTGCAAATATTGTTAGGGAAGCTAATAGCCTTATTGGGGCAGATATCATATATTCTCTTCAGTACACAAGTATATTAACATTCATAAAACAAAAGATGTTTTATCACTTAAGTATTAGAAAACAAGTTACCGATGAATTAAATTTGTAAGACATTTTTTTCACTTTAAGCAGTTTAAATACAATGACATAGAAAAATTAAAATTTGGTATAAGAGAAAGAATGTTATTTTTTAATAAATGATAGTTGTATATATTTAAAGAAAAAAAAATTTAAAAAAAGGAAAAAAAAAGATCCTCTCTCAGGCCGAGCTGCCAGGAATTGCCTTGGGGGCACCTGAACCGGGGAGGGGCGGTGGGACCCTGGGAACCGCGACCTGGGGCCTCAGAGGGGGCTGGGAGCCAGGTCACAGCCACGAGGCCACAGCCTGGAGCCGGCCGCGCAGGGCAGCGGCTCTGGCCTCCGCCTGGAGACGGAACCTGAGCGTCCGCACCCGCCGGGAGGCACCTGCAGGACGCGCTGGGGCTCGGGCACGCGGCTCCCGGTCCAGCCAGAACCACCGTCACGTGATTCGGGCCCAGCCAATCCTGCTCCGCCCGCCACCGCTACGTGGGCACGTGACCCGGGCCGGCCAATCACAGGCGCCGCCCAATGCCCCTTTTGGCTTTGCGGCCAAGCCCGGGGCTGTCGGCTGCAGGGACCTGGGCAGGGCAGCGGCCGAGGCCGTGTCTGGACGGCCCCATGGCCATGGCCATCCCTGGCCTGCTCCGTGACCACGTCCTCCCCGGCCTGCTCCTTGGCCGCGTCCACCCTGGACCACCCACCCCGTGTCACGTCCGTCCCTGACCATGGTTGTGCCCCTCTCTGACCTGCTCCGTGGCCACATCCATCTCCGGACGGCTCCGTGGCCGTGGCCCTCCGTGGCCTGCTCAGTGGCCACCATCCATCCCTGGACTGCCCTGTAGCCGCCTCCATCCCTGAACCTGCTCTGTGGCCGCGTCCATCCTGACCTGCTCTGCAGCAAACAAACAAAGACAAAAATGCCCCCACACTCCGTGACTGTCAGAACAAAACAGCTAAAACACCAAGATTCACCTATATTCATCTACAACCCCCCCACAAAGATTTTTAAAAGTAAAGGGATACGCCTTGCGAACACTGATTTCTTTAAAATATCTGCAATATGTATTAATTTCCAGCAAAGCCCAGAAGGACCGTCAAGGGCAAAGAGAGCCATTCCTGGTGACAGAGGAGCGGAAGCTCCGTGGAGACCTGGTGATCCTCCCGCGTCACACACCGAACAGGGGTGTCAGAGGCGGGAAGGATGGGGCTGAGAGGAGGAATAGGCGAACCCATTATTATAGCGGGACTTCAACGCCCTCCTGGCAGTGACGGATAGATCACGCAGGCCGAGAGTCAGTGAGGATGGAGACGATGTGAGCCACACCATCCATCAGCGGGACCTAATTGGCACTTACAGATGCTCCCCTCAGCGTCGGCAGAAGGCACATCCATCCCCAGCTCACAGGGGCCCTCACCAGGACGGACCACAGTCAGAGCCATAACACGCCCCCGAACAAATTCATCCAAACCCTACTATGACTGTTCTCAGACATCAATAGAATTAAACCAGAAATCAACAATAGGAGCTGCACTAGAAATTCCCAGAGTAATTTTATTTTTAATCTTTGGGCCACCCCCAGCAAAGCCCAGTGCCAACTCCCAGGTCTGTGCTCGAGGATGACTCCCGGCGGGGCTTCTGGGATGTGGGGATCTAACCCAGGTCAGCCGCATGGAAGGCAAATGCCAGATCCGCTAAACTATGTTCCTGGTCCCTCCCAAAGTGCTCTCCAAACATTAAACTAGAGACTCCCAGCTAACATGTAAATCAAAGAAGGACTCAAAAGAACGTTACAGTATTTTGAACTAAATTAAAAATATGTGCTGTTTGGGGGCTGGAGAGGCTTTTTTTTTTTTTGAAGCAATTTCTTTAATTTTCTCGGAATTCAGGACACAACGAGAAAAACACCCAAAACCACATGGAGACAGAAGACAAGACACGACTCCCCCCTGACACCGCCCTGGCCCTAGAGTGGGGACAAGGTGGGGAGGAGACAGCTGGGGGACACCTTGAGCCTCAGTCCGACCCTGCAGGCTCCAGGCCTGCAGAGAAGGAGGGTAATGGGGAGACAGGGCCCAGCCCCCCAGTTGGGGAAACGGCTGAGGGAAAGGCCCCCTCCAAGGACTCTGCCCCCTGGTCGACACTCCCAGCAGGGGCAGGCAGCCCACAGCTGCCTGGGGGCCTGGGCCATGGACACATTCATGATTGAGAAGCAGCTGGAGTGGAGGCAGGAAAGACACGATTATCTGGTTTTGAGTCTATGAAGTTCCTAAGTTGTTATTTATCTGTGAAGTTAATAAGTTAGATAAGTTAATTATCTGGGCAGATTCCGGTGGGGTCGTTTGGAGGTGGGGCCTGGAAGGGCCCCATGGGCCAAACCCTGAGGTCACAGGAAGGAGCCCGAAGTGGGGCCAGTGAGTGAGGTCCTGAGTGAGTGGGTCAGCGGCTGGGCCCCTTTCTCCCGCTGCCCACAGCCCCTCCAATACTGCTGCCAGGGGGCCCACCTCCAGGGAAATGGGTAAGAAAGTGGCCCACTGCCGGCTGCAGAGAGCCAGGTGGCTGAGGTCGGGAAGGAAGGCCTGGCTGGGCTCATCCCGCCTGCCTCAGAGGCCTGTGGGAGGAGAACAGGTCAGGGAGGGTGGGGACAGGGGCTCGGCCGGCCCAGATCCAAGATGGTGCTGCGCGTGCTGGGTCCCGCGTGAACTAGGGGACTGCGCTGGGGGCCAGCGGGTCTGGTTAGACAGGAGGTAGCAGCTTCTCAAACAGCAGGTAGGGTGTTTGTCTTGCATGCGGCCGACCCGGGTTTGATTCCCAGCACCTCCAGGAGTAATTCCTGAGTGCAGAGCCAGGAGTAACCCATGAGCATCGCTGGGTGTGACCCAAAAGGCAAATCTAGCCTGCCAGGTTGCCAAAACAGCAGAGTCGTGATTAAGGAGAAGTTTGCAACCAAACAAAAGGCCAAAGGAACCGGTCTACAGAACTGAGCTCACGGAGCAGGGGACGAGTCGGAGGGGCCCTTGGGGCATGAAGGGAGCACTGTGGTGCCGAGTGCAGTGTTCAAACACAAGTGCCTCAATAAAAAGTAAAATGATCGTAAGGGAGATCAGGAATCGATAACCTAGACTCTCCCTGCAGAACAGGAGGCAGAAGAAACGAAATAGTGAGAGTTGGGGGAAGAGCTGGGCTCAGAGCTTGAGCATGGGCCGTGCACGTGTGTAACCCTGGTTCAATCCCAGGCACCACACACACACACACATACACACACATACACCCCCACACACACATGCACACACTCTCTCAAACAAATAAATCAAACTGGACTGGTTCTTCAAAGCTACAGCGTCTTCAGCCGGCCTTTCTGGGTCATCCATGACATGTGGTCCCTAGTTTCTAAATGTCCCATTTCTTCCCTGCCTCTCCATCATTACTCGCCCGAGGACGTCTTTCTGGTCAATAAATTCCCACGAGGACATTCGGCTCTAACGCGTTTTGCCAGCCCAGGAGATGGTCGGAAAAGAATGGATGAGGCCGATAGTGTTAAGGAGGGTAGGCGGGAGACTCAGACCCTCTGATGGGGATGTGTCCACTGAGGAGCCTGGGCGGGGGCTACAGGCGACATACCACTGTCCGTCCCCATCCATGCCCTGGGACTGAGCCTCTCCCCAAATGAGCTTCACCCGCCCTGCCCCTTCAGTCGCATTTGTTCTCCTCAGTTCTGCCCTGGAAGTGACACTTGACATGGCATGTGGGGAGCGCCCGGATGACGCGCTCGCCAGTGAAGTGGACAGTGCCCAGGGTTGGAGCATCTGAGACAGGAAGGTGAGAGCGCGGGCCACCCAGTGCACTGGCCATGAACGGGAGCGATGAGAACTGGACCCCAGGACCTGAGTGACCACGGGGAGGACGCTGGCCTTGCACACAGCCAAGCCGGGTTTGCCGCCCCGCACCCCATGTGGTTCCCCGAGGCACCGGGCATGATCCTGAGTGCAGAGCCAGGAGGAAGTCCCGAGAACTGCCAGGTGACCCCCAAAATAAAATAAAGTCCACGCGGCTCTCCCCAGTGACTGCAAAGAGTGCTGCTGGCCTCAGCAGGGCCGTCAGCCTCATGAGCACGCAAGGCCCTGCCAGATTCTGCGATGTGACTGGGACCCTGGGGCCGTCCTCTCACAGTGCTCAGGCGGAGCTGCTTCTGCATCTCAGCATGCTTTGATTCTGTCTGGGTTTGGGCTTATTTGACTTGGGTGCAGCTTGGGAAGTTCTAGGCTCCACCGGGACACAGTTCACTGCAGGTCTTCCCGGGAAGGTGGCTTGGAGCCGGGCTCCCCAGCCCCGGCCCAGCCATGCTCCCCAGAAGGCTCCGAGGAAGGTGCTCGCCAAGGAAGGCTGCAGTTACCACCCCTGACAGAGCCACTACAGCCTGCGCCGAGTAACTGGGAGCGTTCTCGATTACTTTTTTGTCTATTATTGGTAGAAGATTAAATTCCATCGAAGACATCATTTCCGACGACTTGGGAGGCTAATTGCTGTGACATGAGTTCACGTTGCTTTTAAAATATGCGACGGGGTATTGTCAAAGCCGCATTTGGGATCAATTAAATCCACACGGCTCTCCTCCACGCAGGAGGGGATCAGCACAACGTGGTGTACAGTGAGTCAGTCAGAAAGGCGAGTGCTGCCTTTTGCTTGTGCATGTGGCACAGTGCTCACACCCTCTGCTCTGCACTCAGTGATCACACCTCCTGCTCTGCACACAGTGCTCATACCCTTCTGCTCTGCAAACAGTGCTCACACCCCTTCTGCTCTGCACACAGTGCTCACACCCCTTCTTATCTGCACACAGTGTTCACACCCCTTCTGCTCTGCACACAGTGCTCATGTTCTCTTCTGCTTTTCTCACAGTGCTCACACCTTCTTGTGCTCTTCACACAGTGCTCACACCTTGTGCTCTTCAAATAAGCGCTCTCATGGCCTTTTGTGCTGTGCACGTAGTTCTCTTACCCTCTGCTCTGCTCATAGTGCTCATGCCCTTTTTTGCTCTGCATTCGGTGCTCACACCCCTTCTTATTTGCACACAGTGTTCACACCCCTTCTGCTCTGCACACAGTGCTCACGCTCTCTTCTGCTCTTCCCACAGTGCTCACACCTTCTTGTGCTCTTTACACAGTGCTCACACCTTATTATGCTCTTCATACAAGTGCTCATACAAGTGCTCTCATGCCCTTTTCTGCTCTGTACTCGGTGCTCACGCCCCTTCTTATATGCACACAGAGCTCAGACCCCTTTTTATCTGCACACGGTGCTCACACCCCTTCTCATCCGCACTCAGTGCTCACAACCCTTCTTATCCGCACTCAGTATTCACACTCCTCTGAGCGCCCCTTCAGCCTCCTGGTGGTGCTGGCACTAAGGGCAACTGCCTCCATCTACCAGATGGTGTAAGTCAGTTCAGAGACGAGTCCTTAGCCCCCGTGCTGCCCGGGAAAGCATCAGCTTTCCCCGTTCGGGCCTCCCGTGGGAGCCCAGCCCTGTGAAGTGGGGAAAGGACCCCCCCCCCGATGCTCTGAGGGCAGCAGGGACAGCGCAGAGGCTGTGGCCCCGGTGCCTGTCCAGCTGGCCCTGCCCATGGAGCTGCAGCAATGGGAAGGGGGTGGTGGCTGCCCCCGGCCCCGGCCCCTCACGCATGCCTTGTCAGTGCCTCTGGGGAATGGACCCTGAGTCGCCATGGAGATGGGGCTGCCCTGGGCGGCGGGTTCCCTTGCCTGTCCCCCTCACTGCCCACTGCAGCCTGAGACGCTCCACCTCCGTGGCCTGGCACGAGCTGCAGGGGGAGGGATGAAGGACCGGGTGGGAGTCTCGGCTCTGCGAACGCGGATGTGTTCCACCACTAAATTGGAATAATTGCTGGGTTTTTGCAATTTCCAGAAAATATAGCTTAATGGATAAAATTTTCCCAATTTTAAGCTTTTCTCTGCCAAAATTTGTCAGCCTTTCTGCACCTGTGGCCGCTCGTCTGCTGGCTGATAACAAATCCAATGAGCACAGAGCGCGCGAGCGTGAGTCAAAACAGCCAATCACGCCTAATTCAATAGCGTGTCTTTATGGGTGTGTGTTTATGGTTATGATTCCGTATTGTGGTGTACAATAGAGCCGTGCTTTCTGCCTGAGATTGTTCCTAGAATTAACTGTGTCAATATTTCATGACGTTCTCTGGGAGCAGAGTGAACTCCGAGGGTTCTGCCACCCGGATGCGCCCTGGCAGCCCCGTGCCGGTGTGGGAGCCGCGTCCCCACCTGAGTCCCCCAGCCTCACTCCTGCCCCAGCCCCAGCCCGACTTCCCATCTCGAGGGCCCCGTGGGGGCACTGCCCGGCCCGGGCTGCTCCCGCTGACCCAGGGAGAGGGTCCGAGGGCAATGCTTCTACCACCCGCATCCCCCACCCCGACGGCTGTCACCGTCCAAGAGGAAAGGGAGCAGGAGAACGGGGGGCAGCAGGAGAGGGAGGGGGAGGGATGAGGGGAGACGAGGGGCGTGGGCACTCCGGCTCGGCTCTGCCTGGCGCCCCGAGCCCCCTCGTGACCTGGGCTGGTGGGCCACACTCCCTTTCCTGGGGGTCCTGCATGAGACTCGGGCCATGGTCAATGGCGTGACCCCGTCTATGCACTTTTCCTCCAAGACTCCTCGGAGACCCCTGAGGCCCACAACCAAAGCTGCTGCTGTTGAGGGAAGTGAGCGCCGGGGACAGACAGTGGACACAGGCACAGGCAGCGGAAGGCCCCTCAGCTCCCCCGGAGAGACAGCAAGCCCATCCCCTGCTGCCTGTCCGTCTTTCTTCGTCAGGAGCACAGGATGTGGGTCCCGCCTGCCACCCCTCCAGCGCCCCAGGGGTGGCTTCCCCATGAGAAACACTGAGTTTAAGTGAAAAGCAGGCCCCAGGGGACCGCGGGGGTCCCCACTCTCTTCACGCAGAGTTTCAGAGCAGCCAACGCTGACTCACAGGCAGAGTGCAGGGCGCACGTTGGCTGCCCTGCAAAGGTGCAGTTCCTCTGATGGTGCAGGCGAGACTCCAGAGCTCCCGCAGCACTGCACCAGTCGGGAGAGAAGCCACAGTCGGGGCAGGACACGGCTCTGTACTCGATGGCACAGCTGGCGGCAGCTGAGTCCCAGACCGCTGCCCCCTCTGTCCACCCCAGGCTGTCCTCTCCAGGGGAGAGCAGAGGGGCTGGGCTGGGCCTGGCCTCACACACACATCACATGCGTCACCACTGCCGCACTTACCTGGAAAGGCCCGGTCAGGACCCCCGCCACACACACACACACACACACACACACACACACACACACTCAACATCTACCAACATCACACATGCTACATATGCACCATACACATGCCACGTACATGTATGCAGCCCACACAGCATGTATATAGACACCACGTACAGACACCACATCACACACACACACACACACACACACACACACACACACACTCCATAATCAAAGGCACACTCACCAGATACCACAGACACTTCATGCATGGGACTCACACCACATACATCACACACACCACATACACACAACACACACATGTATGTATACACACTTGCTTCTGTCCGTGTGTCCTGTACACTAGAGGATGTCTGCGATGCCTGGGCCCTGTCGCCATGAGCTCTGAGGATGTTGGTCTACCTGGGAGGAAGCGGCTCTCTGCCCCGATCCCACTCATCCCAGGGGCCAGAGGCCTGACACAGACGTCTGGAGCAGTTCCAAGCAGCACTGCCCAGGGAGGGCCCAGTCAGGGCCCCCGCCCCAGTCACACCCCCACCACCTCCGCATGCCCCTGGGAGGGCCCAGCCAGGACCCTGCGTCACCGCGCCTCCCCTTGCTCAGGGGCTGGCTCCGCTGTTCCTCCTCTGCCCTCCCTTCCCTGGGGACTCAGTTCTCAGGGCAGGAGAGAGGCAGATGGATGATGAACTGCAAATGCAAATGCAGAGCCTGGGCCGCTGGGCCTGGCCCAGTCCGTCCCACTGTGTGCTCCAACAAATGCTCTGGAGGGGCCCTAGGACGGAGGCCAGCGGCTCCCAGAGTGCTGGTGAGGCGTCAGTGTTCGTTGCCGATCACAGTTCTATCCAGGGCCCATCGTGCCAGCTGCCCGGGTGCAAACAGCGCCCCTGTGACCTGTGACCCTGGGTTCCCGCTCAGAGATTCGCTCCCTGACCCCAGAGGAGACCCTGAGCTTTGGGTGTACATGAGGAATCGCCGCTGGCTTGAGTCAGAAACCTGGCCAGGGAGAGAGCCCTGCGCGGTGATGAGCACGGGAACTTGCCAGTGTCCGTGCAGGTCGGACACGTCACACACAGAGGTGGGTTTGGGTTTTTCAAATGAGCTTCAGTGTCTTGTTTAGGAATTTGGTCCTTGTGCCCCCAACTCGAGGGTCAGGACAAGCACCGTGTCGTCCCCAGGGTGTGCGGCCGTGGACAGGCGCCTGCTTGTGCATCCACGGAGCAGGCCTGTGTGGGAGCCTTCCGGAGGGCCCGGACCGTCTGCCTGGTCCTGGACGTGCTGTGCGCCTGCAGGGGAGAGACACCCGGGGCCGTGGACAGCAGCACGTGCCCAGGCAGGGAGCTTCCATCAGAGTCCGAAAGCAGAGTCCTGGGGAAAGCTGCTGGGGGCGGAAGGGCAGGTGGCCTTTCACTCTTCCTGGGGCCTGTGGGCCCAACACAGTCTCAGGAACACATGTGGACGCACCTCTGAAAATGATGGGTGTCTCTGGGATGTTCCTCCTTCTGCGTGTGGAGCATGAGAGCTCAGTCTTGGGGCTGGGGACTGGGCCTGGGGCCGCTCCCCGCCATGGGGCTCCCCTGAGCCCTGGTGTCCTTGCAGAATCCACCCGTTTCATCTCAGAGAACCACATGCCTCGTTGTTGCCCACACGTTCCAGGTAAAATGAAACAGAAGAACGCAGCCGGCGCAGAGAAAGGCTGAGCTGGACTCTGCCCTCTCATCACTGGCCTGAATGCCCCTGCAGGCACCTCTGTCCTTTGTTCCAGCCTCCCCCCCCCCCACCTCTGCTGGCCCTGAGCCAGGGTCGGAGCATCTCTGAACCCGTCATGCTGCCTTTCGTCTCAGTCCCACCGTCCCTGCACACGCCCGAGTCACCTTCAGCAACCAGCCCTGGGTAGTACCCCCTCCTCACGCCACTCAGATCAAGTCCAAACTCCTTCCAGAACCTTCCAGATCATTCTAGATCCTTCCAGATCCACATCCTGCGGTTTCTCCCTCCCTGACCCCATCCTCTACTCTCACACTGATGTAGCTGTTTCGTAGCTCCCCTGTCAGAGACCTAAGCTTGTCCCCTGTCCACAGAAGATGGCTGGGCGCACTTGCAAGCTCTTAGGGGCTCCTTGGGTTTCACGTGAAGAATTCCGTGCAGTGTGTCTGAACAGACCCTCTGCGTTCTGGCTTGACTGGTTTATTGTTGGATCTGTTGGTCAGTTGGTAGGTTGGTGGCAGGTTGGTGGCTATTGGATTAGCTGTTGGCTCATTAGCTGCTCGATTGGTTGCTAGGTTTCTGGGGGTCCATGTGTAGGTTGGCAGGTTGACTGTTGGCTGGCTGATGGGTGGAAAGGCTGTTGGGTGGTTGGTCAGGTGGTGGGAGACTGTCCAGCAGAGTGGTCGGTGGTTTGGTTATGGGGTGGGTAGGTTACTTGGTTGGTTGCTTGCAATTAGCTTTTTATTTCTGGGAAATGGCACATAAACCAGTGTCCTTGCTCTGTGACCGCCCACTTGTCCCTCCTCACGCCCTCCCTCCTCTGCCCCCTGTAGCCTGCAGTAGATGCCTGCACACTGGGGCCAGTCCCGGAGCAGGGATCACCATGCCCAGTCTCCAGGGCTTCCCCACCCCCGAGAGAAGGGGCAGGGGCACCCCAGGTAGCCTCAGTCTGGGAGCCAGGGGGGACGTTTCCCTCAGAGCTGATCAGGAATCAACCTGCTCTCTGCCCAAGCGGAAAGCCCGTGTTGATTTGGGTTTGTTGCCTGCTTACCCGTTTGTCTATGATCCAACACTTCTCGGCAGATCTCTGCTCCGTGTTGTGATCGTAGCACCTGATTTCCTAATTAAAGATGCTAATTGTGAGTTACTTCACATAACGATCGAGCACAGAAGTATAATCATGTAATAAAAAGCTTGTGTGAAACTTTTGTGGGGAGATACCAGCTAAAGCCTCAGCCTCTGGGCAGGGGGCAGAGCTGTTCTGAGCCCGAGTAGACCAGCCACTCCAGGGACCGTCCTGGAGCCGAGGCCAGAGCACTAGGGGAGGCACCTGCCCGGAGTGACCCCTGAGCACAGAGCCAGAGAATGCCCCAGGCACAAACAAAGACGCATACACACACGTGCACCCATGTCCACATGATCACGCATGATGACATGCCCACACGCACACACATGCTCACATGCCCTTACATGCACCTGTGTCCGCATAAACATGCACGCTCACACCTGCGATCACACACATGCCCACATGCACACACGTGTAACTGTCCACCTGAGCATGACCAGCACATGTGTGCATGCTCGTGTGTGCACACACGTGTGCTTCCCCCTCAGCACCAACCCACTAACGGTCGCGATAATGCTGGGTTCCTGGACTTATGTAACAGAATCAGAGGTCAGCTGGGCAGCTTGTCCACTTGGCCCCTTGGCCTTGGAGAAGTGCAGGAGCATGACAGTGGGGATGGCATCACCTGTGGGCAGGGAGGCCCGGGGGGAGTCCTGGTGTCTCAGGCCCCAGACGTGGGTCAGGAGCAGGGCTGGCCTGATCCAGGCAGCGGGAGGCCACTGCGGGTGAAGCTGCACTCACTCCCCCGCCACCCTAACGGCTGCCCCCACCGTGCCCAGCGTGGCCTCTTGCTGACCCGCCGCCCACCACACGTCCTTCGGAACTTCACCACAAAGCGCCAGTCAAAGGGGCCCCTTTGGCCTCTGTCCATTAGGGTCGTCTGAAAACAGGGCAGACGAACACTGAACCGGGTCCAGGCTACAACGATGCCCCACAGCCCTGACCAAGGGGTCCAGCTGAACACGTGTTGACCGGGTTCTGCCCCAGGCGCAGGAGCCCGTGTGTGAGCGGAGGACAGGTGAACACGAGGTGCTGGCAGAGGCGTGTCGACCCCCCGCACCATGCGGCTATGGTGTGGCCTGTTCACCCCTGCCTGCACCTGTCCCCTGTCCTGAGCCCCCAACCCACTCGCAGCATCCCCCTGCCCCTGGCCTGCGGCTCTGGCTTTGGGTCGGCGCGGGCACGGCCGTGACTGTTCCTAACTGCTCCTCCTGCCCCGCCCGGGGGGGTCTCTAGCCGCCCTCTTCACCAGGGCTGAGCCTGTGCTGCCCAGGACTGCCCCCAGGGCTCTCGCTAGGGGACGGTTCCCACTGTCGCTCCATGTCCACAAGGGCCGGAGCCTGGTCTCTCCTGGCCAGTGGGCCTCCACCTTTCCAACGGGAGTCCAAAGGTCAGGGTCAGTCAGCACGAACGGACTCTGGAGGACGTCAGAGAAACGGCCAGAGGTTTGGCACTGGTCAGCCCGCCCAGGGGTGTCGGGCACTTCGGCCACACCCCTCACCCTCTTCCTCGGCACCCAGTGCCAGCCTGAGCCCGGGGACGGGCGAGCTTCTCTCCCCTGTGGGCTCCACCCTCTGCTTGGGATGAGAGTGTCCGGCCAGGGGCTGCCCCTGCCACCTCCAGCCTAGGGAGTCTGGTGCCCAGCTGGGGCAGAGGGAGGGGCAGCAGGTGTCCCCCAGGGACTCTGGGATGGCCACAGAGCCAAGAGAACAGCAGGGCCCTGCTCCACCCTCCACCCAGCTTTTAGCACCCAGCCCTATAGCACCGAGCCGTCAGCATCCAGCCCTGAGCGTCCAGCCCTGCTCCACCCAGCCACCTTCAGGGGCTCCTTCAGAGCTGCGCACCAGCCTGGGTCTGGGGCAATTTGCTTCTGTGTCAGGGGGCAGAAGGGGAAGGCCACGAGCCACAGCAGGAAGGTGCTCACAGGAGCAAGGTGGCCCATGCAGAGGAGCACTGCACTCAGAGTCCCCGGGCGCAGTTGAGGTTTGCTCCTCGCCAGACCTGAAGCTCGTTTTGTCCCTTACATCCCACCCCCAGTCCCCACGTCCCAGGAAGGGGGAGGAACCTTTCCCCAGAAGCCACAGAAAGGAAAATTCTGGAGCGATAGCACAGCGGTAGGGCGTTTGCCTTGCACGCAGCCAACATGGCCGACCCGAGTTCAATTCCTCCGCC